>CM049584.1:31459012-31660829 GCA_027123335.1 Amphiprion clarkii | reverse complement strand
CCAATATGGGACACACACATCATAGTTTAGTATGTCCAAAATGTCACACACACACATCATAGTTTAGTATGTCGTCCAAAATTGGACAAAAACGTCATAGTTTACTATGTGGTCCAAAATGTCACAAAAACGTCATAGTTTAGTATATCGTCCAAAATTGGACAAAAACGTAATAGTTTAGTATGTCGTCCACAATTGGACAAAAACGTCATAGTTTAGTATGTCGTCCAACATGGGACAAAAACGTCATAGTTTAGTATGTCGTCCAAATTTGGACAAAAACATCAGAGTTTCATACGTCGTCCAAAATGTCACAAAAACGTCATAGTTTAGTATGTTGTCCGACGTGACGTCACGTCTCACCTGTTTGTGTTTCGTCCAATCCCCAGGCATCACCATCTACTCCGTGGGCACGGCGTGGGCACCGCTGGATGACCTCAGAGTGATGTCATCAGAACCCAAAGACAGTCACACCTTCTTCACCAGAGAGTTCAGCGGCCTGATGGAGTTCGTCCCGGCGCTGGTCCGAGGAATCTGCAGAGATTTCACAGAGAACAACTGAAGACATACGACACACTCACTTCATCTCCCACCTGAACCTTTTCAAATCCTTTTAGGAGGCAAAATATCACAACATGATCAAGTTTTACTCTCATAGAACTGAACTATCTACAGATTCTTTGAAATATTGGATTCACATTTCAGTTTTCTAGATTTCAAAACTACATAATCTGAGTTGACTTGAAACAGGAACTCAAACAAAATGTCCTCACAAACATAGAACACTCACACACTCTGTATATGAAGTACTCACTAATACTGCAAACTTGTGTACATAAAAGACTTGTAATCACCAAAAACTTCTTTTTCTATTCAAGTTTTCTTTGAGCTGTTGGGAAATTATTAACAATGGATCAATATTATTGACAGTAAATCCAGAATCAATCAGTCGTCACTGATTCGCTGAACGTCATTACAGCTGATAATAATAATAAAATGAACATTTTTTTAAACCAATTTTCTTTAAAAACAAGCCTGAAGCACAGAATTGATTACTGAGTGAGAAAAACCTATTTTTTATTCGATTTGTATCTCAACAAATCAGTTAAATGTTATTGGAAGAAATTTTACTTTTCTGGTTTAATTTCTAAATTATGATAACAAGAAAATGAGCCCAAAAGTTGAAGACAAAAAAATCACAATTTAAAAAAAAAAATTCTCATTATCATGAGAAGCATGTCATAATTAAATATAAAATAAATAAAACCTGTATCTCATAATTCTGAGCTGCAAAACAAGAAATCTATTCTAAACTTCAGTCTTATAATAAATAAGAAATTCTTAGTTTGTTAATTGCAGTTAATACAAGAATTACAAGGAAGCAAGCTGATAATTAAATCTTATAATTATTGTCATGTACATCAAATAAATTCAGTGCTAAAATGGAACAAAGTTTACTTTTCAGGATTCATCTGGTATAAGAAAAAAAACATTTAACAGGTTTGGATCTTGTAATTACACAAAAAAATTATGTGAAAAATGTCAAATTGTGAATTATTTTTCTAGTTATTAGCAGATTTATAATTAGAGGAAAATTAACCCACGACTTCCAAGAAACAGTTTCAGAATAAAGATGCTTTTAATTAAAAGATTTAATTTTTGCAGAATATAGTTTTGTCGGTAGAATTCTTTTTTACATAAATCAAACTACATTAATTACATTTCATTTGTTCTATTTCTTAAATCCAAATGAATTTTAGTTATTTTTTTCCAGTGGACGGTGAACGAGTGAAAGATTTTAAATCCATTAAACTTCTTTTAGGTGTGATTTCAGGAAATTTAACTCACTTTTGGTGAAATTCAAGTTTCAAGTTTCCTGAATCTCCTGCAGAAAAATGAAGAAAACCTTAAACTGCATGTTTCTTATTTTTCTGATGGTTAAATGAAATCGTTTCTGGTTTTATCCGACATATTTTCATCTATAAATCATGCTGCAGCTCAATAACTCTCCTGATGTACATTTTAAAACCTGCAGATTCTGTTTTTATTCTTTCATCTGTCGTCTTTCAGTGACTCAATATTACTTTAACTATAAAAATGTTAATTTAAACTCATCTTTGGTTTTTTTACGAGCAGATTCGGAGGGAATCTGAATAATAAGGACCAAAGTTTTTCTATTTGAGTGACTGGAAACAACTTTTTCTTTCATGTTTCAACTTTAATAAACTCTCATTTACGGTTAAATATCATATTTTATGTTAGAATGAATGAATGTGAATCAGAATCAAGAGGAAATATGTTTGTTTAATGCTGTAGATCTCTACTGCAGGCGTCACGGAGGAAAAAAGTTATGCTCACAGAAGAAAATTAGTGCGTTGATAAAACATGTTCACTGATTTTATTGGTATTTTAATATTTTTCAAACTAGACGAAGTCTGAAGTGCTTCTTACGTTCATATTTTTATAAGTAAAAATACCAAAAAAAGGTGTGAATCACAAAAATTCATGTGAATTTTATTAGAGTCTGCATAGATAGTTACTGCTATGCTAGTTAGCTTTTAGCAGGACTACTTTATCTGCATTATGATTATAAAACCTAATTTTTGTAACAATTTTAATCTGTTGAAGCATCAAAACTAAGTTTTCAAACATGTAAAAACAGAAAAAAGCAGCTGAATTAGCTTCTGCTAAGGCTAAAAGCTAATGTTTAGCTGAAATAGCTTGAGTGCACTAACTGCAGTTTGTTTTTTGGTTTTTTTTTTTTTTAAACATCTTTTCAGGCTATTTAGCCATTACAAATATTACATTATAACATGATTTTATGGGAAGATAAAACACTTTGAATTAAATGATTGTTTAGAAAATGGTCAGAAAAGGAGAAACTTCATACAAGATTTGAAGTTAGCTGTTAGCATCAATTAGCTTGTGCACTTTTGACCTATTTCCAGTATGTTTTTTCAATAAATATTCCAAATTATATGCTATAACATGTTTTATTGAGAGATATGATGTTTTAAAGTCAGTTACTTTGGTCACAAAGCAGCAAAAATTAGCAAGAAGAATACGTGACTAAGGTATTTTAGCTAGCTTGAATGCAGTCACTGCTTTTTATATTATCACCTTAAAATATCATAAATTATTTGATAGAACCTGTTTTAATGACATCATTAAAAATACTGTTACTGTGCTGAAGTTTTTTCTTTCAAAAAGAGGTAGTTTTTTTACGGTAAATGGCTGATTGGCAAACAATCAGAAAATCTATCGTCATTCACATACATATTACATTTCATGGTTGAAACTTTTCAAAGGTGAATATTTGCAGCTTGTACTCATTTTGAATATTTATGTCGAATAACAAATTACATTTTTAGGGTATTGGAGTGAAATTTAGCTCTTTTAAATGACTAAACAAGGAAAAAAGGGGATAATTTAGCTTTAGCTTAGGCTAACGGGAACTACAGATTTATTTTATTTCCCTATTTTTAAATGACTTACAGTTAAATTAGATGTTAAAAAGTCAGTTGCTGTTTTTTTTTCTATAAATGTTTCTTTATAAATTAAAATTTTACTTCTAAAACAAAGGAAATAATCTGAAAATGAGTCGTCATTTAATTAAATACTAATGGCTTTAATTTTAAAAGAAACTTGGTTGGTTTTCTGGTTTTCAGCTTCTATTTATTTCAGATGTTTATGTCCAAAAACGAATTTTTATGCTTTTGTTTTTAACGCTGTAACGAGTTCTTAGTGAGATTTAATGTTAAAACATTGCATAAACTTTTCATCTGATGGTTTCAGCTTTATGTATTTTATCTGACACCAAATTTTTTAATGTTTTGTCGGTCAGATTAAACAAAATATTAGAAAATGTCACTTTAACAGTGATTCTATTTTCATACACTTGTGATCAATACAGTTATTGATCTGATCCAATAATCAGCAGAGAACTTTCTGCTTTTCATACTTTAATTAAATTTACCTGTGTGATTTTTTTCCTTCGTGTCACCTGTCAGGATTCACATCAGCCAGAAGAATATTTGAAACATGTTAATTATAATCTTTAAAAGGTTTATTTTGAAGTTAAACTGACTTTCACTGAAATAATCTGAAACCTGCATCACAGGACGAGTTTAAAGGGTTAATGTTACCTGTGGAATCCAGGTGTTTCCGTGGTCTTGTCCAGATGTTTCCAGCTGTTGGAACAATAAAAAAAAAACATGAAAAATGGGACTTATTTTCTGTGTGAATGAAACATGCGATGGGATTCGGTTATTACCTGATGATTCTGTCCTTTTCTTCTGTATTTATTTCTTGTTTCCAATAAAGATTAGTTGTTTCTACCAGTTTGTCCTGATGTTCATGTTGCAGCGGCGCCACCTGCTGTCCAACAGACACACAGAATTAACTTTCACACCTGTTTCTACTGGATCAGCAGCTCTCACTTGCAGGTTCAGGTTTAAATTTGGCGTTTCTGGACGTAAAGCTGAATCTGAAGACTGTTCAGGAGGCGCTGCAGCAGCTGAAAACTGGAAAGAGACACAGACGTTAGAGATCGTTGTGTGGGACTAGAAGTCTGAATCCCTTCTTCCATGCATCAGACTCTGACTAAGACTGGACGGTTCAAGGAGTGAGGACACCTTCTGTCCTCCGCTGATACGACGCCTCCGGAGGGTTCAGCACACTGCAAAAACTCTAAATCCTACCAAGTCTATTTGTCTTATTTTCAGTCAAAATGTCTCATTCCACTCAATTTAAGATAAATTCACTGAACAAGAGACATTTCAGCAGATGGAGGGACTTGTTTTAAGACAACGCATATGAAATATCTTGTTAAGTCAAACAATCTGGAAATGATCTTGTTTTGAGTTGAATTTTACAAGAAAACTCAAAAATAAGTTTAATCCTCGTGTCGTCCTGCAGGTCAAATTGACCCGTTTTAAAGTTTGAAAATGTGGAAAAGTAAAAACATTTTCACAGTGAAACTTCTGATGTCCACATTTTCAACATTTTTGGGAAATCTGAGAACATTTTTTGAAATGCTAAAAATGTTTCTTAGAACATTCACATAAAAATCCAAAATGTCACACACACATCGTAGTTTAGTATGTCGTCCAAAATTGGACAAAAATGTCATAGTTTAGTACGTCGTCCAACATGTGACAAAAACGTCATAGTTTAGTATGTCGTCCAAAATGTCACACACACACATCATAGTTCAGCATGTCGTCCAAAATTGGACAAAAACGTCATAGTTTAGTATGTCTTCCAAAATGGGACAAAAACGTCTTAGTTTAGTATGTCGTCCAAAATTGGACAAAAGCGTCATAGTTTACTATGTGGTCCAAAATGTCACAAAAACGTCATAGTTTAGTATGTCGTCCAAAATGGGACAAAAACGTCATAGTTTAGTATGTCGTCTAAAATTGGACAAAAACGTCATAGTTTAGTATGTCGTCCAACATGGGACAAAAACGTCATAATTTAGTATGTTGTCCAATATGGGACACACACATCGTAGTTTAGTATGTCATCCAAAATGGGACAAAAACGTCATAGTTTAGTATGTCGTCCAAAATGTCACAAAAACGTCATAGTTTAGTATGTCGTCCAAAATGTGACAAAAACGTCATAGTTTAGTATGTCGTCCAAAATGTCACACACACACATCATAGTTAAGTATGTCGTCCCAAATTGGACAAAAACGTCATAGTTTAGTATGTCGTCCAAAATTGGACAAAAACGTCATAGTTTAGTATGTCGTCCAAAATGTCACAAAAACGTCATAGTTTAGTATGTCGTCCAAAATGTGACAAAAACGTCATAGTTTAGTATGTCGTCCAAAATGTCACACACACACACATCATAGTTTAGTATGTCGTCCAAAATGTCACACACACACATCATAGTTCAGCATGTCGTCCAAAATTGGACAAAAACGTCATAGTTTAGTATGTCTTCCAAAATGGGACAAAAACGTCTTAGTTTAGTATGTCGTCCAAAATTGGACAAAAGCGTCATAATTTAGTATGTCTTCCAAAATGGGACAAAAACGTCTTAGTTTAGTATGTCGTCCAAAATTGGACAAAAGCGTCATAGTTTACTATGTGGTCCAAAATGTCACAAAAACGTCATAGTTTAGTATGTCGTCCAAAATGGGACAAAAACGTCATAGTTTAGTATGTCGTCTAAAATTGGACAAAAACGTCATAGTTTAGTATGTCGTCCAAAATGTCACACACACACATCATAGTTAAGTATGTCGTCCCAAATTGGACAAAAACGTCATAGTTTAGTATGTCGTCCAAAATTGGACAAAAACGTCATAGTTTAGTATGTCGTCCAAAATGTCACAAAAACATCATAGTTTAGTATGTCGTCCAAAATTGGACAAAAACGTCATAGTTTAGTATGTCGTCCAAAATGTCACAAAAACGTCATAGTTTAGTATGTCGTCCAAAATGTGACAAAAACGTCATAGTTTAGTATGTCGTCCAAAATGTCACACACACACACATCATAGTTTAGTATGTCGTCCAAAATGTCACACACACACATCATAGTTCAGCATGTCGTCCAAAATTGGACAAAAACGTCATAGTTTAGTATGTCTTCCAAAATGGGACAAAAACGTCTTAGTTTAGTATGTCGTCCAAAATTGGACAAAAGCGTCATAATTTAGTATGTTGTCCAATATGGGACACACACATCGTAGTTTAGTATGTCGTCCAAAATGGGACAAAAACGTCATAGTTTAGTATGTCGTCTAAAATTGGACAAAAACGTCATAGTTTAGTATGTCGTCCAAAATGTCACAAAAACGTCATAGTTTAGTATGTCGTCCAAAATTGGACAAAAACGTCATAATTTAGTATGTCGTCCAACATGGGACAAAAACGTCATAATTTAGTATGTCGTCCAACATGGGACACACACATCGTAGTTTAGTATGTCGCCCAAAATGGGACAAAAACGTCATAGTTTAGTATGTCATCCAACATGGGACTAAAACGTCATAGTTTAGTATGTCCAAAATGTCACAAAAACGTCATCGTTTAGTATATCGTCCAAAATTGGACAAAAACGTAATAGTTTAGTATGTCGTCCACAATTGGACAAAAACGTCATAGTTTAGTATGTGATCCAAAATGTCACAAAAACGTCTTAGTTTAGTATGTCGTCCAACATGGGACAAAAACGTCATAGTTTAGTATGTCGTCCAAAATTGGACAAAAACGTCATAGTTTACTATGTGATCCAAAATGTCACAAAAACGTCATAGTTTAGTATGTCGTCCAACATGGGACAAAAACATCATAGTTTAGTATGTCGTCCAAAATGGGACAAAAACGTCATGGTTTAGTATGTCGTCCAACATGGGACAAAAACGTCATAGTTTAGTATGTCGTCCAAAATGTCACACACACACATCATAGTTAAGTATGTCGTCCAACATGGGACAAAAACGTCATAGTTTAGTATATCGTCCAAAATTGGACAAAAACGTCATAGTTTAGTATGTCGTCCAACATGGGACAAAAACATCATAGTTTAGTATGTCGTCCAAAATTGGACAAAAACGTCATGGTTTAGTATGTCGTCCAACATGGGACAAAAACGTCATAGTTTCGTATGTCGTCCAAAATTGGACAAAAACGTCATAGTTTACTATGTGATCCAAAATGTCACAAAAACGTCACAGTTTAGTATGTCGTCCAAAATGGGACAAAAACATCATAGTTTAGTATGTCGTCCAAAATTGGACAAAAACGTCATGGTTTAGTATGTCGTCCAACATGGGACAAAAACGTCATAGTTTAGTATGTCGTCCAAAATTGGACAAAAACGTCATAGTTTAGTATGTCGTCCAACATGGGACAAAAACGTCATAGTTTAGTATGTCGTCCAAAATTGGACAAAAACGTCATAGTTTAGTATGTCGTCCAACATGGGACAAAAACGTCATAGTTTAGTATGTCGTCCAAAATTGGACAAAAACGTCATAGTTTACTATGTGGTCCAAAATGTCACAAAAACGTCATAGTTTAGTATGTCGTCCAAAATGGGACAAAAACATCATAGTTTAGTATGTCGTCCAAAATTGGACAAAAACGTCATGGTTTAGTATGTCGTCCAACATGGGACAAAAACGTCATAGTTTAGTATGTCGTCCAAAATTGGACAAAAACGTCATAGTTTACTATGTGGTCCAAAATGTCACAAAAACGTCATAGTTTAGTATGTCGTCCAAAATGGGACAAAAACATCATAGTTTAGTATGTCGTCCAAAATTGGACAAAAACGTCATGGTTTAGTATGTCGTCCAACATGGGACAAAAACGTCATAGTTTCGTATGTCGTCCAAAATTGGACAAAAACGTCATAGTTTAGTATGTCATCCAAAATGTCACACACACACATCATAGTTTAGTATGTCGTCCAAAATTGGACAAAAACGTCATAGTTTACTATGTGGTCCAAAATGTCACAAAAACGTCATCGTTTAGTATATCGTCCAAAATTGGACAAAAACGTAATAGTTTAGTATGTCGTCCACAATTGGACAAAAACGTCATAGTTTAGTATGTCGTCCAACATGGGACAAAAACGTCATAGTTTAGTATGTCGTCCAAAATTGGACAAAAACGTCATAGTTTACTATGTGGTCCAAAATGTCACAAAAACGTCATAGTTTAGTATGTCGTCCAAAATGGGACAAAAACATCATAGTTTAGTATGTCATCCAAAATTGGACAAAAACGTCATGGTTTAGTATGTCGTCCAACATGGGACAAAAACGTCATAGTTTAGTATGTCGTCCAAAATTGGACAAAAACGTCATAGTTTAGTATGTCGTCCAAAATGTCACACACACACATCATAGTTAAGTATGTCGTCCAACATGGGACAAAAACGTCATAGTTTAGTATATCGTCCAAAATTGGACAAAAACGTCATAGTTTAGTATGTCGTCCAACATGGGACAAAAACATCATAGTTTAGTATGTCGTCCAAAATTGGACAAAAACGTCATGGTTTAGTATGTCGTCCAACATGGGACAAAAACGTCATAGTTTAGTATGTCGTCCAAAATTGGACAAAAACGTCATAGTTTACTATGTGATCCAAAATGTCACAAAAACGTCATAGTTTAGTATGTCGTCCAAAATGGGACAAAAACATCATAGTTTAGTATGTCGTCCAAAATTGGACAAAAACGTCATAGTTTAGTATGTCGTCCAAAATGGGACAAAAACGTCATAGTTTAGTATGTCGTCCAAAATTGGACAAAAACGTCATAGTTTAGTATGTCGTCCAAAATGGGACAAAAACGTCATAGTTTAGTATGTCGTCCAAAATGGACAAAAACGTCATAGTTTAGTATGTCGTCCAAAATGGGACAAAAACGTCATAGTTTAGTATGTCGTCCAAAATGGCACAAAAACGTCATAGTTTAGTATGTCGTCCAAAATGGCACAAAAACGTCATAGTTTAGTATGTCGTCCAAAATGGGACAAAAACGTCATAGTTTAGTATGTCGTCCAAAATTGGACAAAAACGTCATAGTTTAGTATGTCGTCCAAATGGGACAAAAACGTCATAGTTTAGTATGTCGTCCAAAATGGACAAAAACGTCATAGTTTAGTATGTCGTCCAAAATGTCACAAAACGTCATAGTTTAGTATGTCGTCCAAAATGTGACAAAAACGTCATAGTTTAGTATGTCGTCCAAAATTGGACAAAAACGTCATAGTTTAGTATGTCGTCCAAAATTGGACAAAAACGTCATAGTTTAGTATGTCGTCCAAAATGGGACAAAAACGTCATAGTTTAGTATGTCGTCCAAAATGTCACACACACACATCATAGTTCAGTATGTCGTCCAAAATTGGACAAAAACGTCATAGTTTAGTATGTCGTCCAAAATGTCACAAAAACGTCATAGTTTAGTATGTCGTCCAAAATGGACAAAAACGTCATAGTTTAGTATGTCGTCCAAAATTGGACAAAAACGTCATAGTTTAGTATGTCGTCCAAAATGGGACAAAAACGTCATAGTTTAGTATGTCGTCCAAAATTGGACAAAAACGTCATAGTTTACTATGTGGTCCAAAATGTCACAAAAACGTCATAGTTTAGTATGTCGTCCAAAATGGGACAAAAACGTCATAGTTTAGTATGTCGTCCAAAATTGGACAAAAACGTCATAGTTTAGTATGTCGTCCAAAATGGGACAAAAACGTCATAGTTTAGTATGTCGTCCAAAATGGGACAAAAACGTCATAGTTTAGTATGTCGTCCAAAATGTCACACACACACATCATAGTTAAGTATGTCGTCCAAAATTGGACAAAAACGTCATAGTTTAGTATGTCGTCCAAAATTGGACAAAAACGTCATAGTTTAGTATGTCGTCCAAAATGTCACAAAAACGTCATAGTTTAGTATGTCGTCCAAAATTGGACAAAAACGTCATAGTTTAGTATGTCGTCCAAAATGGGACAAAAACGTCATAGTTTAGTATGTCGTCCAAAATGGGACAAAAACGTCATAGTTTAGTATGTCGTCCAAAATGTCACACACACACATCATAGTTTAGTATGTCGTCCAAAATGTCACACACACACATCATAGTTCAGTATGTCGTCCAAAATTGGACAAAAACGTCATAGTTTACTATGTGGTCCAAAATGTCACAAAAACGTCATAGTTTAGTATGTCGTCCAAAATTGGACAAAAACGTCATAGTTTAGTATGTCGTCCAATATGGGACACACACATCGTAGTTTAGTATGTCGTCCAAAATTGGACAAAAACGTCATAGTTTAGTATGTCGTCCAAAATTGGACAAAAACGTCATAGTTTAGTATGTCGTCCAAAATGTCACAAAAACGTCATAGTTTAGTATGTCGTCCAAAATTGGACAAAAACGTCATAGTTTAGTATGTCGTCCAACATGGGACAAAAACGTCATAGTTTAGTATGTCGTCCAACATGGGACAAAAACATCATAGTTTAGTATGTCGTCCAACATGGGACAAAAACGTCATAGTTTAGTATGTCGTCCAAAATGGGACAAAAACGTCATAGTTTAGTATGTCCAAAATGTCACAAAAACGTCATAGTTTAGTATATCGTCCAAAATTGGACAAAAACGTCATAGTTTAGTATGTCGTCCAAAATTGGACAAAAACGTCATAGTTTAGTATGTGATCCAAAATGTCACAAAAACGTCTTAGTTTAGTATGTCGTCCAACATGGGACAAAAACGTCATAGTTTAGTATGTCGTCCAAAATTGGACAAAAACGTCATAGTTTACTATGTGATCCAAAATGTCACAAAAACGTCATAGTTTAGTATGTCGTCCAACATGGGACAAAAACATCATAGTTTAGTATGTCGTCCAAAATGGGACAAAAACGTCATGGTTTAGTATGTCGTCCAACATGGGACAAAAACGTCATAGTTTAGTATGTCGTCCAAAATGTCACACACACACATCATAGTTAAGTATGTCGTCCAACATGGGACAAAAACGTCATAGTTTAGTATGTCGTCCAATATGGATCTTGTTTTAAGTTGAATTTTACAAGAAAACTCAAAAATAAGTTTAATCCTCGTGTCGTCCTGCAGGTCAAATTGACCCGTTTTAAAGTTTGAAAATGTGGAAAAGTAAAAGCATTTTCACAGTGAAACTTCTGATGTCCACATTTTCAACATTTTTGGGAAATCTGAGAACATTTTTTGAAATGCTAAAAATGTTTCTTTGAACATTCACATAAAAATCCACCAAAATCCAGCGAATTTCGCTGGATTTTGGTGGATTTTTATGTGAATGTTCTTAAAGAAAATATTAGAAGTTTTACTGATATATATGGAATCACTTTAGATATTTTTAGGTTTTTTTTGGAAGATTTTTACAAATTTTTTGAAAATATTTACAAGAATTTTCTTGCCAAATTTGGGGGATTAAAAAAAAAAAAAAAAAACCTTTAAGGGAAAGGTTTAAGGAATTATTGAAATTTTCTTCCTGAAGGTTTTGCAAATTTCCAGAAATTTGGGGAATTTTTTTCTGAAGTTTTGAATTTTTTTTTCAGACAAGGAAACTACATTTTTTGATGACCATAAATGAGGACAACAGGAGGGTTAATACATACATCTCAGATTAGGAGGTGACATGAAAGCAAGCATTTTTTCCAGTGCAGAATCCCAGGTTCCCCCCCTAGAGGCCATCTACTCACCTGAAGGTCCAGCTGGAGTCCTTTCTCTTCATTCACAGCCACTGACTTCCCTTTTCAGCGGCTCTGGAGAGGTCCTTGATCTCCTGCTGGTGGACCCTCCCTTCTGTCTCCTGGAGAAGCCTGGATGTCCAGGTGGCTATGAATCCTCTGCAGCCTGCTTCCACTGGTCGGACCTTCACCTTCCAGCCTCGCTGTTTGCATGGGCAGAAAGCTCCGTATATCTCAGCTTCTTGCGCTCATAGACCTCCTCTACTGATCTCCACCAGCACACTGTGGGCTCCATGATGTGGACGTGGATAAGTGAAGCTGAGCGTAGCAGCAGGTCTGGTCGCAGGTTGGTGGATGTCGTAGAGCTTTAGGTCCAGGTCTACCAGCAGCTTCCAGCTCCTCTCAGCTGCCCAGCATCTGGTCTGGAGATGGCAGCAAAGGCTCCACCCTCAGCCTCCCAGATCAATGTCGTTTGTTGCCTCCACTATATATATATACATATATATATACTTTTTATAATTAGACATGAAATCTGCCATTTAACAAATGTGTAAAATTAGAGAATCAACACTTTTCTACAGAAAATAGATACATTTTCCACATTTAAAATACATTTTCTAGCCTAAAATTGTACACGAGATTGTGCTTTTTGGCTTTCTAATGTTTGATAAAGTCTATTTACATGTAGAAACAATAAAATCATCTATATTTTACAGTAAATATGTGTATAATTAGATAGATAGCTTACTAGATAGATGATATATTTCACAATAAATTATTATTAAATTGACAGTTTAAAAATGTTAATATACATTGATGAAAACATTTCAGCACTTTTTTTGGAATTACATAAGAAATGTTCAATTTAACAAACAAATCTGTGGAAAATTAAAGAATAAAGTCTTTTTTCTTTTAAATGTCACTAATTGTACCTAATTTTAGAAATATATTTACAGCATTACACCTGAATAGTTTCATTAAATAAAAAGGAAATATTGTAAAATTACAAAAAAGTTGGACCTTTACTGTCAAAAAAAGTACATTTTCTTTAAAAAGAAAGTAATCTGATGGTTATTTACAGTTAGTTTCTTATTGTAATTTCACACTGATATTTTTCAAAAATAAGGGAAAAATAAATCAGTTTCTTATTTCACATATTAATATTTTTTGGTATTTTGAAAGCGGAAAGAAATCAGCAAAATCATGACAGATTCTGTGAATTCCCAGATGTTTTTAGTGTAGACAGTATAAAAAAAATCCCGTTTATGTAAATAATGTGTTTTGTCTCGTGTCTCAATGTGTTTCTATATTTGTTTGTCAGAACAATTTTGTCAGATTTTTTACGACTTTACACAAACATTTAAGAACATCAATGTGAAAATCTGTCATTTTTCTGCTGCTAATTTTGCTGATTTTCAACAGTAGATGTGGAAAAAACTAAGACACGAATGGAAAAGAAGCAGAATTTTCCTTTTCCTTTAAATAAATCACCGTGTGAGGATCACAGCGGACAGACGTGAAGGTTTTTCACATTTAAACCACCTGAGTGGTGAATAAATACCTGCAGACGAGCTGCAAAATGAAGACGGAGCGTCAGCGTCTGTACAGTTACACCATTTAATAGTTATTATAGACATTTTATATACATTTCAACAGCTGTATTCTGCTATGTGGTACAGTCTTTAAAATCTGCTGTTCATAGTTTGGAAATCAAAAAAAAAACTTACAAAACTCATCAAAACTCGCAAACTGATCAGAACTTTTTTTTTCCATTTTTCCGGAAGACTAGAAAAAATACTTTTATTGTATTAATCATGCAGTACACAAACAGGAAGTTACACAGGAAGTCGCAGCGTCGGTGGAGAGAAAACAAATAAACCGTTTGTTTGTGAAAGAAAAGGTGATCGGAACGAACCGCTGCCATGACAACCGAGCAGCCAATCAGACGGCAGCTTTCAGACCGGCTCCTTCAGGAGGCCTCTGATTGGACCGTTTCACTTCCTGATAAATAAGTTAAATCTGCTGCGACGAAGACGAACATCGATAAAGATGAAGAGGAGGAAGAGGAGTCTGTGCTGCGTTCAGGGACCAATAACCAGCCGGAAAACTGGAAACTCACTGGTTTATTACTGGGAAATGCCGTAAAACTCAACTGGTTTATCGTGTTTTCTGCTGTTGTTTCATTTATTGGATTGTTTTTACTTTATTTTATCTGTTTTATGGTTTTCGTTCATCTGTCCAATGATTTTAAACAATAATATTCACTCAGATTCTTAATGTTTTATAACATTTTCTCATTATTTATTGCTAAATATTAAATATGCAGATTTCTTTAATGGAAAAAAGACTATTTTTGAAGAGAAATGTCAAAGATTGTGAGTAAAGAGGCATCACTCTTACATTTTCAATTCTGTCGTATTTTATCTTTATTTTTAGATTTTGGCAGCTTTGGGGGATTTTACATGTTACAGTATTTAGAAAAGACTCGACAAACTCCTTAGAGCTGCACTGACGCCTTCAAACTAATGGTTTATTTAAAACAAAATCTGTAATAATTTAATAAACTTCAATTGTGCCATTGTTTTCTAAAAAAGCAGAAAGTCGGCTATATTTTTTTGAAGCTAACCTGATTGTTTTTATGATAAAACACAGTTTTTCATTCCACTGTTCAATGTTTTATGTTAAAGAGTTATTTGGACATTGGTTTAAGCTAATTTTTAAAATATTTTAAGTTCGTATTTACACTAAAATGATAAACTTTCTCTTTGTTTTATGGTAAAATTAGCATCTTTAAGCTAATTTGCTAACATTAGGGCTTTTTACATACTTATTTTCACATTAAAGTTTGGTAAAAGCAAAATTTTTGTGAATTTTATGTTCGTATTTACGGCAAAATGATAAACTTTCAATGTGTTTTATGGTAATATTAGCATTTTTAAGATAATTTGCTAACGTAAGATTGTTTATTGCTAACATTAGGGTTTTTCCACACATTTTTTTTTTACATCAAAGTTGAGTTTTGTTTCTGCAAATGGTAAGAATTAATGTTAGAAAAATAAGAGTTTTTCATGACAAGCATGAATGTTTTTATGTCTGATAGCTTTTGGTTTATGCTAGCACCGCGTTAAACCAACATTAGCTTTATTATGAAAATGTTTTTGAACTAATGCTAGTTTGTTTTATTTAAACCAACAGACTTCTTGATGTTTTTAGATTCTCCGTTGGTTTCCTGTTAGCTAAGCTACTAGCTGCTGCTTCATGCTGTAATATGTGCTATTTTAGCTTTTAGCAGTTAGCCACAGCTAACACAAGTTTATAAAGGGTAAAACAGATTTCTGGATGGAGAAAATATTTCTATAAAAGTGTTTTCTTTCCTCCTGCTGCTACATTTTGTTCCTGTTTGAAAGTTGATGAATTATTAGATTTAGTTGGATATTAATTTAAATCACAGCTCATCTTCCTCCTCTTCCTCCTCAAACACTGTCGACCAATCAGACGGAGGCGGTTTCTGTGAGTCACCATACGATGGGAAACAGGAAGTAGATGGGTGGGGCCACGGGGGTGACGGACTGGACGGTGGGAGGAGCCAGAGTCGTCCTCGGTGCCGAACATTTATAAAAAAGGATTATAAAAACTAGATTTATTTTACACAAACAGAAAATACTACAGTAACGTCTGACCCTCCGTCGCTGGGCTCTGATTGGCCCACCAGGGGCTGAGGTCGGGGAGCACGAACCAATCAGCTGCTCTCAGAGACACAAACAGGAAATCTGAGTTTCACACCGTCGCGTTGGGAAAGAAAACCAGCAGCATTTAGCGTTCCTGCTCCTCCGGATTTAACCTTAAAAACAGTAAAAAAGTTAAAATCGGACCAAGATTTTAATTATTAAAAACAGAAAAACCGTTCAAACGTCAGATGTTCTGTTTCTGAGGCTTAAAGGAAAAATCCCGCTCATGTTCTGCTCAGTTTGTTTTCCTCTCAGCTTGGACGTTTTACTGAATTTAAAAGCAGCTTATTGTGATTTCAGGAGAGAAACTGACAGTGGAAGTCTGGGGAACTAACCTCGAACTGGATCATCAAAACAGCTCATTTTGAAAGAAAATAACAGATTCAGTGATTTTAGCTTCTTAAATGTGAATATTTTCTGGTTTAGGACAGTAAATGTGACATTTTCCACCATTTTAGGAAAAAAATAAGCCAATGGATTCGTCCAGTCAGACTCTCTCTGTGGTTATATTTGTGGTGATTTTAGCATGAATCCAAGAGAAACTACAATTTATTCTGTATTTTTAGTCTCTTTAGGGCAAAAACTGACAATAACTTTCATTGTTGATTAATCAGCTGATTATTTTTTGGATTTATTTTGTTGTTTTGTCTCCAAAATGTCCCATGATGGTTAAAATGTCCATCAGTGGGTTAAAACCAAATATAATGTCGTCTTTAATTTAACTACCAGTTAGAAACTCAGAGCAGCAAGAATTAATCAATTAACCAACAATTATTGACTATTTTGATTAATTAAATTTTTTGATTAAAAATAGTCTAAATTTGTGATTTCAGCTTCTCAAAATGTGATTATTTTCAGTTTCTTTCCTCTACGTCAGTAAACTGAAGATCTTTGGACATTTTAACATTTTAGAGCCAAACTTCAAACCGATTAACTGAATATTTCAGTGTTCTGATTCTGCTGCGAATGAAAACGTCTTCAGAAACACATTAAACCCGAATTTAACCTTCTTTAGTTGTGTTTGTCTGTTTCCTCATTGAACTCAAAGCTAGTATCTGATTACTGATGACTGAATTTTTACTGCATCTGGTGTTTTTCTGTTTTTATTGAGTCAAAAGTCTCCAATCAAACCTTGAATATTCAGACTAAACTAAGGGTTGTTTTCATGAAACCAGAGATGGAATTTGAAGTAAACTTTCAAAATAAAAGTAGTCTCGTTATGGAATAAACTGTGCTGTGTGTTCTGGTCAGAAGGTGGCGCTGTGGGCTACATGGCTGCAATAAACAGCCGGTCTGCAGTATTTTTATGGTCAGAAAGGTGTAAATTTATCCACAATTTGTGCTCAGAAATTCTACAAATGAATTATAAACCCTTCAGGAAACTCAAACCATCTCTGATTTACATGAAACTTTTATTTTATCATGAACTCTGTATATTTAAAACAGTATTTATGAAATTTTAATCTTGAAAGATCAAATACTTTCTGAAATAATAATGTTTTTTATTTAGGTTTTGTTTGAACATGATAAAAACCTGAATTTTTCTCTTATTTCTCATCATGTCACTGATTCTGAATCTGGAATATAGAAAATAAAATCATCTGAGTGACAATATAAAGAAAAATAATGAAAAATTCCAGGTTTGAGCTCATAATAACTAAATATTAATCAATAATACAGAATTATGTTTAGTTTGAGTCACAATAAAACAAAACTAAACGTAGAATACTTTAATGTGAAATACTTGCTCACAAAAATCCCCAAATGTGGATTTTTAAAAGAAAGAATTTGAGGTGAAGCTAAAACTTCCTGTTTTAAATCTTCAGAGTTTAAGATAAAAGTTTGGATAAAATCGTAGATATTTCAGCAGAAGGACTCAAAGCTGCAGGTTTTTGGGGATTTTTCCTTTAATTCTCTCGTCTCTGCTGTCGGGTCACACTAGTGTTAACGGGGGGAGGGGGCGGGGCCTGTAGTGTCAGTACAGGTGAGCTGTTCACCTGCAGGTGTCTTCAGTGGGCCGCAGCTCTTAACTTAAACCGTGTGAGTGTGTGTGTGTGTGTGTGTGTGTGTGTGTGTGTGTGTGTCCAGTCTCTGCTGTTACTCTGTGATCCGTGTCCAGAGGGTGTCCGAACCCCTAACCCTTCTTCTTCTGCTCCTGGATTAGACGTAGACCCTGGCGAGGGCGTCGGCGCCGGCCGAGGCGATGTAGGCCTTGGAGGGGTGGAAGGCCACGTCGTAGATGGCCTCCTCGCTCTTCTTACGGTGAGCCGTGATCTCCTGGACGCAGGTTTTACTGTCCAGGTTCCACAGACGCAGCGAGCAGTCGTGACCTGGAGAACAAACGTCAACATGCATCAGCGTTTCTGGAAAAAGTCTGATCATCAGCAGGGTGACGGAGCTTTAGACAACTAAAAATGGATGTAAGAAAACAACCTGACAGCTAGAGAATCAAACAGACGATAAAGACTGACATTATAAAAATGATGAATCCATTCACAGCTCTACGTGTCTGTCAGAACTTCAGAGCTGTATGCTGTACGGCAACCACAAACAAGTACAAAACAACCACAAAAACACATTAAATGTCAAGAAAAACACAAAAAATGACTAGAAAGAGACACAAAACAACCACAGAGAGACACAAAACGACCACAGAGACACAAAACGTCCACATTAACACACAAAACAACCACAAAGAGACAAAAAACGACCACAAAGACACATTAAATGTCAAGAAAAACACAAAAAATGACTAGAAAGAGACACAAAACCACCACAAAGAGACACAAAACAACCACAGAGAGACACAAAACGACCACAGAGACACAAAACGTCCACATTAACACACAAAACAACCACAAAGAGACAAAAAACGACCACAAAGAGACACAAAACAACCACAAAGAGACACAAAACAACCACAAAGAGACACAAAACAACCACAAAGAGACACAAAACGACCACAAACAGACACAAAACAACCACAAAGAGACACAAAACGACCACAGAGACACAAAACGACCACAGAGAGACACAAAACGACCACATAAACACAGAAAACGAGGACAAAGAGAGGTTTGTTTGGACAGACTTACTGCCAGACATCAGGTAGATGCCGTTGGGATCCACAGCCAGACTGGTCACAGCGTCCAGGTGAGCCACCATGGCATGAATGACTTTACCTGCAGGACACAGTCAGACATTCATCTAGAGCGTGTTTACGTGCACATGTTTGATGGCTGATGACCTCTGTGGACCGACCTGACTTGTTGTCGTAGAACTTGATGTGTCGGTCTTCGTGGGCGCTGATGGTGACGGGCAGCGTGGGATGACTCACCACCTTGTTGATATGATTGGACCCCGGCGGCGCTGGAGGACGACAAGAACAATAATCACGTCAACGCGTCTTTCGATCATACGTGACTCCGTCGGCGTGTCCGTGTGCTTCCTTACTGCCGTCTCCCTGCCCCTTCAGCACCAGTGCATTCTGGGAAGTCTCCAGGTCATAAATCACCACGTCTCCGCTGTTGAAGGACGCCACCATGTGGGCGGGGTCGCAGCCGTTAAAGTCCACCGACGTGGGGACGCCGTGCTCTGAGACAGACAGACAGACAGACAGACAGGTGTTACCATGGTGACCAGCGTCCTGCAGGTGATGCGCAGAAAATTCTACTAAAAAGCTTGAAAAAACATTTGGCAGAAATATTAGATACCAGTAAAACTTAAATATGAGTGAAACAGCAGAAAAAAGTTAATACACACATAAAATTTAAAAAATGTTAATAACTTGAGTAAATATCCTAAAAATCTTTATAAAGTGTTAGAAACATTCCAGAGAAAAAAGGTGGAACATCGTCCTCCAGGTGGACGCCGTCCTCCAGGTGGACGCCGTCCTCCAGGTGGACGCCGTCCTCCAGGTGGACGTCGTCCTCCAGGTGGACATCGTCCTCCAGGTGGACGCCGTCCTCCAGGTGGACATCGTCCTCCAGGTGGACGCCGTCCTCCAGGTGGACGCCGTCCTCCAGGTGGACGCCGTCCTCCAGGTGGACGCCGTCCTCCAGGTGGACGCCGTCCTCCAGGTGGACATCGTCCTCCAGGTGGCGCTGTGTTTGGTGTCTCACCTCTGTTGGACGTTGAAAGTGCTGATGCAGGGGTTCTTCTCCGTGGGGTTCCAGAGTTTCACCGTTCCGTCGGCTGAGCAGGACAGGAGGCGGTTCTTGATGCCGCTGTAAGCCAATCCCCACACGCCGTCCGTATGACCCGTCCATGAGCCCGCCAACACGCTGGGATCTGATTGGACGAGAGGAGAAAGATGGGAGGAGCCTCGTGTTTATTATCTTTATGAGAAATATTCTGGAGTCTAAACACTGTTGAAGACATTTCTGTGAATGTGAGACATGAATTGAAGGCTAAGACGTTAGCTTTTGTGTCCGTACCGTAGGTGTCGTAGGGGTCGACGTTGGAGCTCGGGATGTTCCACCACTGGATGGTTGAGTCGATGCCGCCGCTGAAGCACTGCTCACCACTGGAGGTCATCGCCAACGACAACACCGGACCACTGGAGACGGACAGGAAGTCACCGAGTTTAAACTGATACACTCATATTTATTACTATTTTACCCGCAACCGTTTCCTGATGAATAATCAACATTTTCTAACACTTCAGAAAGACTTTGAGGATTTTTATTTAAGTGACTTAATAACATTTTTCTGAGATATTGTTTTCTAGCATTTATAAATATTTTTCATACATTTTTCCGATATTTTCTCAACATCTTACTGATGTCTTATAAATATTTCTCTGACATTTATTCATTGGTTCATTCTTTCTGATATTTTATTACCATTTTTCTGATTTTTTTAGCATATTTTATAAAAGCTTTCTTCAGATAATTTACCAAATTCTTTTCCGCCAGTTTACAATAAATATTCTGATGTTTTATTTAAATGTCTCTGAATTTTTTATACATTTTTAGACATTTTCCTGATATTTTTGACATTTTATATTTATTTATATTTCATTACCATTTATTTGACATTTTTTTACATTCATAGATATTTTCTGACATTCTTTATACATGTTTTAATGTTTTATTTTTAATTTCGAGACATTCTCATATATTTTTTGAATGTTTTTTATTAAACTTTTTTACTGATTTTTTTCCAGTTATTTTGTATTTTTAGACAGTCTTTTGACATTATATGCTTCTGATGCATTTCTAGCATTTCATTTGATTTGTTTTGAATCTTTTTAAGATATTTTGAAGACATTTTCTGCTGTTTTTATCAGAATTACGTATGCAGAAGTATGTACACAACATACAAGGAATTTTGTTTTGGCTGTTGGTTTCACTCTAGGAATAAGGAAAAGAGAATAATAAAATAACTGTAGACAAAAAAAATAGAGATATTTACACATCTAGAAAAGAAAAGACATGTATATACAGTAGTTAAAAAGTTTTACTCATATTCATGTTTTATTTATACATTTATGGACTATATTAGCATTTATGACAAAAAATGTTCCTGGCATTTAAAAATATTTATAAAAACACGTGTTTCTGGTATTTTACTGACATTTCAATTTTTCTGCTCGGCTGCAGGTTTTCAGCTTTAAACTAGTCTCAGCAGCGGATCAGAGCTGAACTGAATCTGTGCTTTAGGTTTATTTTGTACTTTAGTTACTCATAAAAGCTGAACCTGATGAATGATCTGAAGATAAAAACTGCAGAGTTTAACATGGTGTTCATTTACTCACACGTGGGCTCTGAAAGTGTAGACGGGCTCCACATCAAAAGAGGCACTTCTGGAAAACAGGAAATAAAACTGTTATTTAACATCATCGTCGTCGTCCTCACACCGCCTCTTTGTCTCTGCTGATGTTTAAAGAGCTGCAGAGAGGCTGAGCTCTGATTCGACAGTAAATCCTGGAGGGAATTCTTTGCAGGGATTAAATGTGTGACACTGAAGCGTCTGTTTGAAGTTCGGCGTCTCAGAAAATGAGATGCAAATACTGAAGGATGGCGACAGGATTTTCCTCCGAGGAGACGAGAATCCAGGAGCCTCAGGATGAGGAGGAAACACTGAGGGAAAGTTTGTTTAAATCTGAGGCATAAAGAGTTAGCAGCAGCAGCTAACATGCTAACAGGAAGAGTTAAAGCTGTATAAAGGTGTGTAGAGGTGTTAGTGTGTCCAGACTTCTGAACTACGAAGCCAGTTCAACATAGTCGGACTTTCTTTAAGTGCATTAATGTAAAGTTACCATGGAGATCTAGCTCCATAACATCAGTTACCATGGAGATCTAGCTCCATAACATCAGTTACCATGGAGATCTAGCTCCACAGCATCAGTTACCATGGAGATCTAGCTCCACAGCATCAGTTACCATGGAGATCTAGCTCCACAGCATCAGTTACCATGGAGATCTAGCTCCTCAGCATCTGTTACCATGGAGATCTAGCTCCACAGCATCAGTTACCATGGAGATCTAGCTCCATAACATCAGTTACCATGGAGATCTAGCTCCTCAGCATCTGTTACCATGGAGATCTAGCAGATTACACTTTTGTGATACTGAAAATTCTGACTTTAGGTTCAACATACCTACTAACCAGCTAATCTCACTTTGTAGTTCAGAACTCTGGCGTTCATTTAAAGGTGTGTAGAGGTGTAGTTTGTGTCCTGGTGTTGTGATTAAAGGTGTGTAGAGGTGTAGTTTGTGTCCTGGCGTTCATTTAAAGGTGTGTAGCGGTGTAGTTTGTGTCCTGGTGTTGTGATTAAAGGTGTGTAGAGGTGTAGTTTGTGTCCTGGCGTTCATTTAAAGGTGTGTAGCGGTGTAGTTTGTGTCCTGGTGTTGTGATTAAAGGTGTGTAGCGGTGTAGTTTGTGTCCTGGTGTTGTGATTAAAGGTGTGTAGAGGTGTAGTTTGTGTCCTGGCGTTCATTTAAAGGTGTGTAGCGGTGTAGTTTGTGTCCTGGTGTTGTGATTAAAGGTGTGTAGAGGTGTAGTTTGTGTCCTGGTGTTGTGATTAAAGGTGTGTAGAGGTGTAGTTTGTGTCCTGGTGTTAGTTTAAAGGTGTGTAGAGGTGTAGTTTGTGTCCTGGTGTTGTGATTAAAGGTGTGTAGAGGTGTAGTTTGTGTCCTGGCGTTCATTTAAAGGTGTGTAGAGGTGTAGTTTGTGTTCTGGTGTTGTGATTAAAGGTGTGTAGCGGTGTAGTTTGTGTTCTGGTGTTGTGATTAAAGGTGTGTAGCGGTGTAGTTTGTGTCCTGGCGTTCATTTGAAGGTGTGTAGATGTGTAGTTTGTGTCCTGGTGTTGTGATTAAAGGTGTGTAGAGGTGTAGTTTGTGTCCTGGTGTTAGTTTAAAGGTGTGTAGCGGTGTAGTTTGTGTCCTGGCGTTCATTTAAAGGTGTGTAGAGGTGTAGTTTGTGTCCTGGCGTTCATTTAAAGGTGTGTAGAGGTGTAGTTTGTGTCCTGGTGTTGTGATTAAAGGTGTGTAGAGGTGTAGTTTGTGTCCTGGTGTTAGTTTAAAGGTGTGTAGCGGTGTAGTTTGTGTCCTGGCGTTCATTTAAAGGTGTGTAGCGGTGTAGTTTGTGTCCTGGTGTTAGTTTAAAGGTGTGTAGCGGTGTAGTTTGTGTCCTGGTGTTAGTTTAAAGGTGTGTAGAGGTGTAGTTTGTGTCCTGGTGTTAGTTTAAAGGTGTGTAGCGGTGTAGTTTGTGTCCTGGTGTTGTGATTAAAGGTGTGTAGCGGTGTAGTTTGTGTCCTGGTGTTAGTTTAAAGGTGTGTAGCGGTGTAGTTTGTGTCCTGGTGTTAGTTTAAAGGTGTGTAGAGGTGTAGTTTGTGTCCTGGCGTTCATTTAAAGGTGTGTAGCGGTGTAGTTTGTGTCCTGGCGTTCATTTAAAGGTGTGTAGCGGTGTAGTTGCGTACTTTTTGGCAGGGACGGTCTTGGTGAGGTTCCACAGTTTGAGCGTGTGGTCCTCGGACACGGTGACCAGGCAGGGCTCCACCGGGTGGAAGGCCAGCGCTCGGACGCCGTCGAAGTGGCTGCGCAGCGTGTACTTGGGGTTCCAGGTCTTCCTGAACGAAGACTCCTTATTGGACGGCAGCTGAGGGCGAGAAAAGACCACGGTTTAGTGGTTGTATTCATTAATCTGCGTCTTCAGCTGCCGCTGTGTTTGTCGTTTCCTCACATCGTAGCCGTAGTCGGCCTCGTCGTTGGTGACGGTGAGGTCGGCGAGGTCGCCCAGACCCAGGACGCTCTCCAACACGTCGTCTGAACCCCCCAGCAGGAAGGATTTACCCCCGCCGGTGGGAAACGGTAGAGGCTCCGCTGCAGAGACACAATTTTATACATTTAACAGTCAGAAACACTCAACCAGTCTTTGATAATGAGGGAAAACAGAAATTGGAGCCTTTATTATAGTAAAATACAACAGTTTTCATTGAAAAAAATACATTTTGATTCAGCTTTTTAACCAAAATTAAAACCAAAACTTTTTTTTAAGATTAATTTAGGACAAATCTGGCATCACTCTTTTCTGTCCAAACAGGATCTGATTGGTCCTCCTACACAATAATGGAATATCTGATTGGTACATTAATCTTTGTGTTTTCAACTTCAATGTCAAAGGCATGTTTTCTTTAATAAAATTACCAAAATGACAATCTATCAGCCGGAAGAATTTCAACTTTCCTACAGTCTTTAAACTCTTCATCTGGGACATGAATGTAATCTGAAATTTAGCTTAAATCATTTTAATTTTAATGCCTCATTTAGACCAAGACAAAATAGTTTTCAACAAACTTGACATTTTCTGACCCTTTACTAATATTTCTCAAAATTTCTATTAATATATTTCTGAATATTATTATATATTATTAAATTAATAGTATTTACTATATTAATAGTATTAAGTAATATAAATATTACATTAATATTATTTATTATTTTTGGTCATTTTCTTCATTTTTTCCCGCAACATTTTAATCTTTTTTTTTTTTTAACCATTTATATTAGTGCATGTATAATTTTATTTATTCATTTTTACAATTTGTACACGTTTTGGATATTTACTTTACTATTAATTTTTGGGGGCATTTTATTGCTATTTCCCTGCATTATTTGTCAGATTATGAGTGATTATTTGTCAGATTAATAGTGATTATTTGTCAGATTATTAGTGATTATTTCTCAGATTATTAGTGATTATTTGTCAGATTAATAGTGATTATTTGTCAGATTATTAGCGATTATTTGTCAGATTAATAGTGATTATTTGTCAGATTATTAGTGATTATTTGTCAGATTAATAGTGATTATTTGTCAGATTATTAGTGATTATTTGTCAGATTATTAGCGATTATTTGTCAGATTATTAGTGATTATTTGTCAGATTATTAGCGATTATTTCTCAGATTAATAGTGATTATTTGTCAGATTATTAGCGATTATTTCTCAGATTATTAGTCATGTTTTTGTCAGATTATTAGTGATTATTTGTCAGATTATTAGTGATTATTTGTCAGATTAATAGTAATTATTTGTCAGATTATTAGCGATTATTTCTCAGATTATTAGTCATGTTTTTGTCAGATTATTAGTGATTATTTGTCAGATTATTAGTGATTATTTGTCAGATTAATAGTAATTATTTGTCAGATTATTAGCGATTATTTCTCAGATTATTAGTCATGTTTTTGTCAGATTATTAGTGATTATTTCTCAGATTAATAGTGATTATTTGTCAGATTATTAGCGATTATTTGTCAGATTATTAGTCATGTTTTTGTCAGATTATTAGTGATTATTTGTCAGATTATTAGTGATTATTAGTGATCGGTCCTCACCCCACTCCGTCCCGTCTCCGGAGCTCCGGGCCTCTCCGGCTCCTTCTCCGTCTTCGGCCGTCACCAGGAAGTCGAACTCCTTCAGAGCCTCCTCGGTGTCGGCGTCGTCCTCCGAGGCCAGACCTTCGTTTCCCACCTGGAGGAAGAGGAGGAGCTCAGCCAGGTGATGAAGGAGGAGGTGATGGCTTTTTACCTCCGGTCTGCCGGCTCTGAACTCACCTTGGTCTTGTGTTTCTTCGCTCTGTGGTGTTTGTCGGTGCTGATGTCGTCCATCAGGTCTCCCTCCTCGTCCTCGTCTTCGTCGCTGTCCTCTGCGTTCTCCAGGAAGTTGAACGTCTCCAGAACGTCACCTGGACTCCTGGAAAAAACAAACACACCTGAGTGCTCCTGGTTTACTGCTGGTGTGTTCTTTCCAGGATAAATCTAATGTATGTCAATGGAAACACAGACACATACTTTTATTTTAAGATATAACTTTATCAATCCTAAAGGAGAATCTACTGACAGATGTTGATCAGGAAACTAAATTTAAATCATTTCAGAAAAAAAAAATATAGGAAAATATTATAGATTACTGAATAGAAAACAAGTAGTATTAGTGATGATACTGCGGTAGTAAGGTAGTGTGTGTGTCCATATATGTGTGTGTGTGTTGGTGTGGTTCACCGTGTGTGTGTGTGTGTGAGTGTGTGTGTTTCAGTGTGTGTGTGTGTGTGTGTGTTTCAGTGTATGTGTGTTTCAGCGTGTGTGTGTTTCAGTGTGTGTGTGTGTGTGTTTCAGTGTGTGTGTGTTTCAGCGTGTGTGTGTTT
This sequence comes from Amphiprion clarkii, assembly GCA_027123335.1. NCBI lineage: Eukaryota > Metazoa > Chordata > Actinopteri > Pomacentridae > Amphiprion > Amphiprion clarkii. The sequence continues at coordinate 31,634,223 of CM049584.1, read as the reverse complement.
CAGTGTGTGTGTGTGTGTGTGTTTCAGTGTGTGTGTGTGTTTCAGTGTGTGTGTGTGTTTCAGTGTGTGTGTGTGTGTGTTTCAGTGTGTGTGTGTGTTTCAGTGTGTGTGTGTGTTTCAGTGTGTGTGTTTCAGTGTGTGTGTGTGTTGTGTGTGTGTGTGTGTGTGTTTCAGTGTGTGTGTGTGTTTCAGTGTGTGTGTGTTTCAGTGTGTGTGTTTCAGTGTGTGTGTGTGTGTGTGTGTGTGTGTGTTTCAGTGTGTGTGTGTGTTTCAGTGTGTGTGTGTTTCAGTGTGTGTGTGTTTCAGTGTGTGTGTGTGTGTCGTGTGTGTGTGTGTGTTTCAGTGTGTGTGTGTGTTTCAGCGTGTGTGTGTTTCAGTGTGTGTGTTTCAGTGTGTGTGTGTGTTTTCAGTGTGTGTGTGTGTTTCCAGTGTGTGTGTGTGTTTCCAGTGTGTGTGTTTCAGTGTGTGTGTGTTTCAGTGTGTGTGTGTTTCCAGTGTGTGTGTGTTTCAGTGTTGTGTGTGTGTGTTTTCAGCGTGTGTGTGTTTCAGTGTGTGTGTGTTTCAGTGTGTGTGTGTTTCCAGTGTTGTGTGTGTGTTTCCAGTGTGTGTGTTTCAGTGTGTGTGTGTTTCAGTGTGTGTGTGTTTCAGCGTGTGTGTGTGTTTCAGTGTGTGTGTGTGTGTGTTTCAGTGTGTGTGTGTGTTTCAGTGTGTGTGTGTGTTTCAGTGTGTGTGTTTCAGTGTGTGTGTGTGTGTGTGTGTGTGTGTGTTTCAGTGTGTGTGTGTGTTTCAGCGTGTGTGTGTTTCAGTGTGTGTGTGTTTCAGCGTGTGTGTGTTTCAGCGTGTGTGTTTCAGTGTGTGTGTGTGTGTGTGTGTGTGTTTCAGCGTGTGTGTGTTTCAGTGTGTGTGTGTTTCAGTGTGTGTGTGTTTCAGCGTGTGTGTGTGTGTGTGTTTCAGCGTGTGTGTGTTTCAGTGTGTGTGTGTTTCAGTGTGTGTGTTTCAGTGTGTGTGTGTGTTTCAGTGTGTGTGTGTGTGTGTTTCAGTGTGTGTGTGTTTCAGTGTGTGTGTGTTTCAGTGTGTGTGTGTTTCAGTGTGTGTGTGTGTTTCAGCGTGTGTGTGTTTCAGTGTGTGTGTTTCAGTGTGTGTGTGTGTTTCAGTGTGTGTGTGTGTGTGTGTGTTTCAGCATGTGTGTGTGTGTGTGTGTGTTTCAGTGTGTGTGTTTCAGTGTGTGTGTGTGTGTGTTTCAGTGTGTGTGTGTGTGTGTGTGTGTGTTTCAGCGTGTGTGTTTCAGTGTGTGTGTGTGTGTGTTTCAGTGTGTGTGTGTTTCAGCGTGTGTGTTTCAGCGTGTGTGTGTTTCAGCGTGTGTGTGTGTGTGTGTTTCAGCGTGTGTGTTTCAGTGTGTGTGTGTGTGTGTTTCAGCGTGTGTGTTTCAGTGTGTGTTTCAGCGTGTGTGTGTTTCAGTGTGTGTGTTTCAGTGTGTGTGTGTGTGTGTTTCAGCGTGTGTGTGTGTGTGTTTCAGTGTGTGTGTGTTTCAGCGTGTGTGTGTTTCAGTGTGTGTGTGTGTTTCAGCGTGTGTGTGTGTGTGTGTGTTTCAGTGTGTGTGTGTTTCAGCGTGTGTGTTTCAGTGTGTGTGTTTCAGTGTGTGTGTTTCAGTGTGTGTGTTTCAGTGTGTGTGTGTTTCAGTGTGTGTGTTTCAGCGTGTGTGTGTTTCAGCGTGTGTGTTTCAGTGTGTGTTTCAGCGTGTGTGTTTCAGTGTGTGTGTTTCAGTGTGTGTGTGTTTCAGTGTGTGTTTCAGCGCACCTCTTGCTGTCCTTGCGCCGCTCCGTCCCGTTGATCAGGTGCTGCAGGTTCTTGTTCTCCACGGATCCGTTCTGCTCAGAAGCCGACAGGCCGAGCAGCGAACGGACCCTCTGAGTACGAACGTCCAGGATGGTGTCGGTGTATCCCACCTCCTGCAGGTACCTGAACGCAACACAACGCACACACATAGTTTAATGTCACAGGAAACTCTATTTTTTATTTGGTGTTTCTGCTAATTATTGACAAACTGACAGACTGCAGCTGTGACACCAAATACATAGTTTTGTTAAAAGTACATTGTATTTGGTAGAACAGATTTTTATTTAGATTTAATTGTCATAATTGTGTAAATTCTACTGATCATGATCAGTGTTATCATTTTCCCTCATGTATTTCCTGTGTCAGTTTTTAATTATGTCACTTTAGAACTGTCATATTATCCGCTTGTCAGTCATCAGGAAAACGTTTAAATAACATCTGCAACGTCAGAAAAGTGAAGCACAAATAACGTCTGATCGACTGTTTGCAAACTCTCGCATTTAAGAAGCTGAAACAATCAAACATCAGACCATCTGCTTGAAAGGTAACATTGAAAATGAGAGAATTATTACAGCAAACTGTTGCAGCTCCAACATGGACTCATTGTACTTTAAATTCTGCAGATTTCCAGGTTTTCCAGCTGCTGTTATCTACATGAGATAAAGAGTTAAAAAGTTCTCACTGTCTGAGTAGCTGCCGTCCTTGTTTCCAGGTGAGCTGACTGTTGGCAGGAACAGCAGAGACCTCGGAGTCTTTGGTGTCTGAAACAACAACAGAAAATAGGACTGGTTCAGCGCCACCTGCTGGCGACAGACACAAATAAAACACCTTCAGTTTATTCAGACATAGATAAGCAGTTATCTCAATGGTTCAGGTTGGAAGTAACTGCAGGTGGAAAGAGTCATTTTAGATCTGAGATCTGCTGCTGATGGTGAAAGAAAGAAAAGCTTTTAGCAAATGAATACAAATTAATGTTAATAAAGATGAAGTAATGTTGATGACCTGCAGTGGCAACCTGTTGAGCAGCAGACGATAAAAAATGTTAACAAAATGTACAAAAAATTGGACAAAATCTAAACAATTTCAGTTGTAACAAGTGTTCAGACCATACAAAAAACATAAAAAAAAAAAACATAAAATAAGGAAAGTAAACATGAATGAATCTAAAAAAAAAAAAAAAAAAAAAATGCGGAGAACGCTAAGAAAATAGCAGAAAAATATAATAACACCCTATCCCAAATAAAGTCAGGAAAATATTAGTAAAATATCAGAAAAATGGTCATAAAATTTGCTGAAAAACTTAAATGTTCTCAAAAATATATAAAAAATTAAATGCAATCAGTAAAAATATTAGTATAATATAAAAAAAAGCCCCAAAATGTCAGGCGTTTATGGAGCTTTTTAAAATATTATGCAAATTTTTCTCACTTAAAAATATATTAAAATATTAAAAAATATTTTCAAATCAAAAAAGTAATAAACTAACACAGGAGCTGCAAAATGTTACTAACATTTCCCCTCCAATAAAAAACAATGTCAGAAAAATCTAAATAAAGAAATAGGATTTAAATGTGTAAAAATATTAATAAAATTCTACAAATGAATTTGAAATTTTTTTTAAAATAACACGTCAGAAAAACAGTAATAAATTATTAACATTAATAAAACAACAGTTGAAATTTTTATTTTTTTAATTAAATATCTTTTGTTGATAACTGACAAAACAAACAGGTAGAACAAAGTAAATCAGATATTTTTTCAAAACTACTTGATGCAAATAAGTAGAGAAGAAGAAGAAGATGAAAGTATTTAGAATTCTGGAAGCTCTACCTGATTCAAAGCTTGGCATCTTCATCTCTCCTTGGTTTAACTCTGTTCCATATTTTAATTTGTGATATTTCGCTCTGAGGAGGAAAAAAAACAAAAAACATTTTAACCACAATTTACAGAGAAAGTCTGGTTACTAACAGCAGCTTTTCCAGTCATTACGAAGTCAATGACCACAAGTTTTTACTTCTAAACTCTATTTTTTTCAGTCTGTCAGCAGCCGTGAGCAGCAGGATATTTAAACAGAATAAAGTTATTGTTCTGAACAGTCATGTAATAAATACTTTATTGTTGATAATCAATGAGTCATAAAGGTTCATGTTCTTCAGAAACCAACAGTCTATTGTCTCACATTATTGTGGAAGTTAAAGGTCTCGTTACTTCCTGCTGACGTTTTATTTTCCCGTATTGTTGAGTTTAAATCACATGTCTGGATGTTTTCACCTCGTCAGCAGCTCAGTGTTTCTCAACCTGCTGATGGATTCATTTCCTGACGTCTGATTACTGACTGTTAGGTAGAAACCAAAACGTATACAGACGGATGACATGAAAATCAGCTGGAGCCTTCACAGGATTAATATCAACCATAACTAACATAGAAAGATATTTAGGATTTACACAAGTTTTATTTCTTTAAGATTATTTGGGATCATTTTTGATTATTCCTCACATTACTTATGATAATATGTCAATTATTTGGGACTATTAATGATTATTTGTCAGATTATTACTCAGATTATTTGTGATTATCTGGCAGATTGTGATTATTCATCAGATTATTTGAGATTATTTTTTAGGATTATTTGTAGAATTATTAGTGATTATTTGTCAGATTATTTAATAGATTATTACTCAGATTATTTAATAGATTATTTGTCAGATTTATGTCTCTAAACCTCTAAATCATGAACATATAAAATATGTTTATGATTTAGAGACGTTTTGTTTTAGTCAAAAAAAGTAACGGTTTAATTTTAAGGGTCACAAACATGATTGTTTTTAGAATAATCTGCTCATTAATCAGCAGGAAATTTAAGCAAATGGTCATTTAAATAACTTGTGTTTCTCATATCATGATGATATTAATACCTAAAAATAAACCAATTAATAGGTGGTCAAAGTAACCAACAGTATTTTATCCTGACTTTGACTGTTGACAAACCTTAAATTATTCCCCATCGATTCTAGATTAGTCAGTTTGAGGGATATTCTGCGAAAAATAAATGAATTGATTTCAGCTTCTTCAATGTGAATATTTTCTGATTTCTTTCCTCTGTGACAATAAACTGAATATTTCTGGACAAAAACAAACCCTGACTGACATTTTTTTACCATTTTCTGACATTTTAGAGACCAAAGCACAAATTGATTATTACAAAAAATAAACCACAGATTAATCAGCAATTTCATTAATCATTAATTTCAGTCTTAATGGGCAGATTTCCAGGGAAGAAATGAATCCAAACCCTGATTTCTGATTCTAAATGTGATCAGTGACATACAGTCCAGGTTTCTTACCTTTCCTGCTTTAGTGCGTATTCTAACATTTTTATTCTTCTAACCAGGTCGTTCTTCAGGTTCTCCTGACCTTTCCTCTCGCCCTGCAGGAACGCTATCCTCGCCTGAAACACAGAGAGAAACACTGTTAACGCAGGGAAATATGCCGTTAATATGCAGGGAAATATGCCGTTAATATGCAGGGAAATATACCGTTAATATGCAGGGAAATATACCGTTAATATGCAGGGAAATATACCGTTAATATGCAGAGAAATATGCCGTTAATATGCAGGGAAATATTCCGTTAATATGCAGAGAAATATGCTGTTAATATGCGGGGAAATATACCGTTAATATGCAGGGAAATATGCCGTTAATATGCAGAGAAATATGCCGTTAATATGCAGGGAAATATGCTGTTAATATGCAGGGAAATATGCTGTTAATATGCAGGGAAATATGCCGTTAATATGCAGGGAAATATACCGTTAATATGCAGGGAAATATACCGTTAATACGCAGGGAAATATGCTGTTAATATGCAGGGAAATATGCCGTTAATATGCAGAGAAATATACCGTTAATATGCAGGGAAATATACCGTTAATATGCAGGGAAATATACCGTTAATACGCAGAGAAATATGCCGTTAATATGCAGAGAAATATACCGTTAATATGCAGAGAAATATACCGTTAATATGCAGGGAAATATACTGTTAATACGCAGAGAAATATACCGTTAATATGCAGGGAAATATACCGTTAATATGCAGAGAAATATGCCGTTAATATGCAGAGAAATATGCCGTTAATATGCAGGGAAATATACCGTTAATACGCAGGGAAATATGCTGTTAATATGCAGGGAAATATGCCGTTAATACGCAGAGAAATATGCCATTAATATGCAGAGAAATATGCTGTTAATATGCAGGGAAATATACCGTTAATACGCAGAGAAATATGCCATTAATATGCAGAGAAATATGCCGTTAATATGCAGGGAAATATACCGTTAATATGCAGGGAAATATGCCGTTAGTATGCAGGGAAATATACCGTTAATATGCAGGGAAATATGCCGTTAATATGCAGGGAAATATGCCGTTAATATGCAGGGAAATATACCGTTAATATGCAGGGAAATATACCGTTAATACGCAGAGAAATATGCCGTTAATATGCAGAGAAATATACCGTTAATATGCAGAGAAATATACCGTTATACGACTATCGCAGAGAAATATACCGTTAATATGCAGGGAAATATACCGTTAATATGCAGGGAAATATACCGTTAATATGCAGGGAAATATGCCGTTAATATGCAGAGAAATATGCCGTTAATCGAAATACGTCGCAGGGAAATATGCTGTTAATATGCAGGGAAATATATACGCTGTTAATATGCAGGGAAATATGCCGTTAATACGCAGAGAAATATACCGTTAATATGCAGGGAAATATGCCGTTAATATGCAGAGAAATATACCGTTAATATGCAGGGAAATATGCTGTTAATATGCAGGGAAATATGCTGTTAATATGCAGGGAAATATGCCGTTAACACGCAGAGAAATATACCGTTAACACACTGAAAAATATACCGTTAATATGCAGAGAAATATGCCGTTAATATGCAGAGAAATATACCGTTAATACGCAGAGAAATATACCGTTAAAACGCAGAGAAATATGCCGTTAATATGCAGAGAAATATGCCGTTAACACGCAGAGAAATATGCCGTTAATATGCAGAGAAATATACCGTTAATATCCATCCATTCATCCATCCATTATCTATCCACCGCTTAATCCTCACTAGGGTCGTGGGGGGGGTGGAGCCTATCCCAGCTGACTCAGGTGAAGGCAGGGGACACCCTAGACAGGTCACCAGTCTGTCACAGGGCTACATATATAGACAAACAATCACTCTCACATTCACACCTACGGGCAATTTAGAATAATCAATTAACCTCAGCATATTTTGGACTGTGGGAGGAAGCCGGAGAAAACCCACGCATGCACAGGGAGAACATGCAAACTCCATGCAAAAAGATCCCAGGTCCGAGCTGGGACGTGAACCAGGGATCTTATCGCTGCAAGGCGAAAGCGCTAACCACTACACCACTGTACAGCCCCTATACTGTTAATATGCAGAGAAATATACCGTTAATACGCAGAGCAACACAAAATTAACACACAGATAAAGTCCATCTATTATCTATCCACCGCTTAATCCTCACTAGGGTCGTGGGGGGTGGAGCCTATCCCAGCTGACTCAGGTGAAGGCAGGGGACACCCTAGACAGGTCGCCAGTCTGTCACAGGGCTACATATAGAGACACACAATCACTCTCACATTCACACCTACGGGCAATTTAGAATAATCAATTAACCTCAGCATATTTTTGGACTGTGGGAGGAAGCCGGAGTACCCGGAGAAAACCCACGCATGCACAGGGAGAACATGCAAACTCCATGCAGAAAGATCCCAGGTCCGAGCTGGGACGTGAACCAGGGATCTTCTAGTTGCAAGGCAAAAGCGCTAACCACTACACCACTGTACAGCTACACAGATAAAGTGTTTTGTCTAAATATTTATCCACCGTCCAACAGTTTAACCTGAGAACTAATTACTTTAATAACCAGAAAAGGATGTTGGTGTTTCAGTGGAGCTAGTAATCCGGCACATTTTGGAACGAAAATGACGATGTGATTCTAAAAATAACTGCTGATTAACTGTGGGTCAATTAACTGCAGCTGTAATTCAGTGTTTCCAGTTCTGCTGCTGCCTGAACACAGACAGTTAAACATCTGATCTCTGAGCAGTTTCTGGAGGATTAATTAGGATTTTCTCTCACTGTGGTCTAATTTTGTTCAAAACAATATAAAGTGAGAATGAAATAAAATGGTTAGAAGGACATAAACCTGTCAAACCTGCTCGATGAGATATGAAGGATCGTAACGGTTCAGAAAACATCACTGGACACTAAATAATTTCAGGTTTTTATCTTTAATAGTTCCTCAGATGTTGTTGTTGTTCAAACAGACTCGGATTTTAATGTGAGGAAAAAAACCTGATGAACGTGAAGTTAAAAATTCACAATTATCTTCATAGATATCCACCTGTCTGTCAGTCCACCTGTCTGTCTATCATCAGTCCACCTGTCTATCATCAGTCCACCTGTCTATCATCAGTCCACCTGTCTATCTATCATCAGTCCACCTGTCTATCATCAGTCCACCTGTCTATCATCAGTCCACCTGTCTATCTATCATCAGTCCACCTGTCTGTCTATCATCAGTCCACCTGTCTGTCTATCATCAGTCCACCTGTCTGTCTGTCTATCATCAGTCCACCTGTCTATCATCAGTCCACCTGTCTATCATCAGTCCACCTGTCTATCATCAGTCCACCTGTCTGTCTGTCTATCATCAGTCCACCTGTCTATCATCAGTCCACCTGTCTATCTATCATCAGTCCACCTGTCTATCATCAGTCCACCTGTCTATCATCAGTCCACCTGTCTATCTATCATCAGTCCACCTGTCTATCATCAGTCCACCTGTCTGTCTATCATCAGTCCACCTGTCTGTCCATCAGCTGTCCCTGAAACCAGACACTGATGTAGACCAGCATCTATTTAAACTCAGAGGCACGAGCACACTCTGCCAGCGTCGCCACGGCAACAGGGGAGGGGGGTGTGTCACGACTTCCTCTAGCAAAGGTTGCCATGACGACAGGGAAACCAGAGGTCCTCCCCCGGCTAAAGGAGGAGGGATGGGGGGGCAGAGGGAGGTCACGGTCTGGGAGGAGGATTACATCACACTCTGCCCTGCTCTGATTGGCCGGCTCTGTGATTGACAGCCACAGCTCCACGGCATCCCAGGAGTGTGTGAGCCGTAAACACACACCGTAAACAAGCACACACCAATGAAGTGGTAAACACCGGATCTGACACCGAACACCCGGGGAGAATATTCACCTATCTTCTGATCACAATGAGGATCTAAAGCCAAATATTACAAACAAATATATAAAAAAACTGCATTAAATGACAAATAAAACCCAAACCTCATACTGAACCACATGTTGTGATGTTTTAGCTTCACCTGAGCAGGTAGAGTTTAAGAGGGGATCAGAAATTAGAATATTTATATATTTAGAACACAAAAACTGTCTAAACCAGGGGTGTCCGACATGCGGCCCGTGGGCCAAAAGCGGTCCTCTAGAGGGTCCAATCCGGTCCTCAAAGTGTAAAAATTCCAGAGAAGACATGAAATGCAGATTGTAAATTAGTAAAACTATAAATTTAAAAAAATCTCTAGACCATGACAAGTTGTTTGGATCATAAAGTAAAATACTAGATTGTTCATTTGTCGTTTTGTGTCTCATTTTTGTAATCTTTTGGTTTTTTTGTAGTTTTTTTTGTCTGATTTTGACTCCCCTGCTCTAAACCCTGATCCTGTGTGTCAACAGATCAGTGATTTAACGGAGTCAGTAACACTTAAAGGAAACTGACTGTGACACGTTATTATCATCAGAAGACGTATTTTATATCTGCTGATTCTACTCTTAACTGATTAGTCACACATTTATTAGATATTTCAGTGACTTTAAACACAAAATGATAAAAATATCTGACTTTTTTTAGCTTCCCGACTGTAAAATACCTGCAGTTTTTCTTTGTCCTTTAATTAAATGAATGAAATATCTTTAGGTTTGGATTGTTGAACAGATAAAACACAAAACACAACATTTAATTTAATTTAAGACATTTTTATTCAATTTATCAAAGTCAGCTTTATTGTCAATTCTTCAATATGTACATGACATACCAAGAATCGAAATTTCGTTACTCTCTCTTCGTGCAACAGTAGACATTAAATAAAGACTTTAATGTCTACTGCATGTCTATCAGCAATGATTTAATAATAAACCCCCTCCTCTAAATATTTATCAGTCCCGTGTCAGATACTACTGTTGATAAACTTGCAGTATTTATATATTCTGTACTTGTGTGATCCATTCTCCTCAGCGTCAGTCAGTCTGCTGTTCAGTTAATGTTTGTCGAGTAGCTTCACTTTGAGCCAAAGCCAACAACATGCTGATGTACTGAGTTCACTGCAGCTCAGAGGAATCCTCCTTAAATTTCACACCAACCCTGGAAAAAATCTGCAAAATAAAACATCTGGTTGGATGGAAAAAACACAAAGAATCACTGCAGTCAAGGATGAAGTCTAACACCACCAACATCTCCATAAAACACAAAAAACTAATTGTAATGGTCACTAATGTTCAATTATTTCTCCAGTAATCTACTCCTTAATGAAATAAATATTTAACAAATTCAAATTTCTGCAATTTCTGTGTGAAAAAAGCCATAAAAAAGAAGAAATGTCCTTTTCTTGGTTTATCATACATGAATCTAGCTACATTAATGATTATCTATGTAATTACTGTTAATAATTTATTATAAATATATTAACTGATAAGGCAGAAGACGAAGACGCCTCTTCCTGTTTAATCCTGTAGAGACCAGAGGAGAGGTCACTCAGACTACAGTTCATGTTAAAGCATTGTGGGAGTTTAGCAGCTGCGGGCACCATGACAAAGACTAATGTGGTCGTTAATGAGCTCCGATCAGAGTTAATGTGTTTAAGACAACCTTGTTTCTGTTGTTTGGTATCTTGTCTTTATTGTTTTGGGTCTTGTTTTTGTCATTTTGGCTCGTTTTGTGTCTATTTTTAGTCTTTTCAAGTTTCATTTTTGTCATTTTGAGTCCTTTTTTTGTTGTTTTGTTTTTGTGTCATTTTGTGTAGCTTTTTCTATCATTCTGTATCTGCTTGTCATATTGTTGCAAATTTGAACACATTTTTTCACCAATAATGACCTTAATCCGTAATGTTATTGTAATAATTATAGACTATATATTGTAATAATAGTGTTAACGTAATCTACACAGCTCATACTGAGATTTCATGGGATTAAATGAGAAGTTCGCTCATGGGAAAGTAATGGCTCAAATGTAAATAGAAAGACTGATAAACTTGTAAACAGATTCTTCTAAAAATGTTTTACTAGAAAGTTTGCTATATTATCATTTTTCTTCAGAGCAAAATAGGGTTAGGGTTAGTAGATCTTACATAAAAAACAAAACCTTATAATACATTTAATATTTTCCTATGCTGCAACAGAAACACATTAAAACCTGAGTATTATCCAGATATTTTACTTTGAGAAACTCTGTATAATATCTTTTTTCTATACATAGAGGAATGAGAGCAATATCAGTGTTTCTGTACATACGGTATAAATCTGCAAAATATTGTTTTTTTTCCACATTTAGAGGAATCCTTGCAACATCAACAGCACATATATAGTTATACAGTTACTTATGTAGTATTACATACATTTAATGTATATTATTCCACTGATGTCCCTTTACTTTTGCTCTATGCCCTTTTAGATGTTCTCTTGTTCGATTTTACTTTTAGCTGCCCGGTTCTTGGTGTGATGTCGCCTCTCAGATTCTTCAATTCTCTAACTTTTTGGAATTAGAATTTATAATTTTCAAACTGCCTAGTTCCCTCGTTTGATATGAGTGCTAATCCAGCTAATTATTGATTTAACTTGTATCATTTTAATGGACTGCTCTAACTTGTCTCCTAAAGCTTGTTTGATCGTCTCTGTGTTGCATGTTTTGACTCAAAGCACTTTGTGAACGCTGTTCTTTAGGATGCTACAAAAATAAAGTTATTCTTATTCTTATTCTTATTATTGCTGCTGTAACGCTGTGAATTTCCCCACTGTGCTATTATTAAAGGATGATCTAATCACATCTTTAGTCACTGTTTTCAGAAATAGCAAGGTTAACAATATTGGAAAAAGTTCTGCTGCTGATGGTAAAAAGTAGTCTGAGAGACAAGTAACTGATGTGCTGGTTTTGTGATTTTGAAAACTAGTTCATCATGTCTCTAACTTCTACTGCTTCCATCTTCTCCCTGGTCCAGCTGGAGCTTCAGGTTACTTTACTCTGGCTGGACTTTTACATCTGACCTCATCAGCACAGTAAAAAAGAAAAGTTATTGTTACAGTAAAATTCCGGCAGCTGTTTGCCAGAATGCCAGGGCGAAATCACCGTAAAACATTTTCTACATTTACAGTAAAGAACTGTATTGATATTGTTGATTTTACGGTTAAAAAATACCTCCATTCCAGATTGTACGGAAAAAAAAGCTTTAACTTTTAAAAATTTACTGAAAATACCACATAAAATAAAGCATGTGTAATTTATTATAAATATTACAGCTTTTTCCCATCATCAGTACAACAGTTAGTTTATTTAACATTTAATATGCGTTTTTTAGCAAAATTGGAGGTTATAGCTGTCATAAATATTAAAGCATATGTCTGGTATAATAACAAAAGTACATGAATTTGATCGGTACAAATTGTATTTTTTACGTGTAATAAATGCAGAAATTGCCATGTTCCTTGTTATAAATGTTTCCATTACCAGTACAATCATACCATTTACATTTAACTGTGAAAAACTGCATTCTTTTCGAGAAATAAACGCAAAAATTACAGTATTGTTATACATATTAGGGCATTTTGCCATTAAATAACTGTGCAGGATTCAGGAAATGTATTTTTTTCAAGAGAAAAAAGATTAAAAACCCATTTTTTTCCTGATTAACTTATTTACGGTGATGCAGTAGTTACATAAACGGCATCAAACTGTTTGAGAGTTTACAGATTTTTACCGTAAAATGAAGGAACAGTTTTCTGCTTCGTCACATTACTGTGTGGAAGCAGCTGTTCATGCAGAGCTTCTGGTGTGTTCTCACCCCTCCCGCCCGGCGCACCTGGTGAGCATGAATCAAGCGCTCCTCGGGGAGCGATGATGATGATGATGACGAAGGCCGGGTGAGCTCAGCGGCCCACATTTACCGGGATGACAGATCGGACTCATTCCTCGGAACAACTGCATCGGTTAAACTCTCATGGTCTCCTCTGAACCCTGAAACTGAGTAGAGCGAACTCGCTGTAGCTACAAACAACAGAAAAATAAATGTAAGCCTGCTGAGGGACTCCCTGGATCTGCTGGCTTTCATTGAAATCAGGTTAATTATTAATCCTGTAGGGTTTAAACCTGAATATTTAAATAAGTCAGGTTAATCTGTGTAGTAAATAACTGTATTATGGGTTATTACAGGAGGGTTTTATATTTACAGCAGCAACAGGACACCAATTTCATTGCTAAAATCATGTTTTATCTCCATCAAGTGACTGGTTGAGCTCTAAACTTTAGTAGATTTCACCAATTCAGTGTTTTTATGCAGAACTTTAGGCCCTCAAGTTCTGTATACAAACTCTGAATTAGTGAAATTTGCTTTTATTTTTGTGCAGCACAGAAGAACATTTAGGAACATTTAAAAGCAGGATTATTAACTCTTTCTAACCATGTTCTGCTGTGTGTTTTCTCATTAATCAGCCCGTTTATTCTGTTTTGATTGGTCTCAGCATCATTACAAATAAAGTAACATCCTCAGTGACACTTCCGGATTTAAATAAAGACTTTCATCTGTTTACTCAGATTAAATCACAGCATAAAAAGACATAATGGGGACTTTTAAACCAAACGTTTAGACTTGTTAGGTTCATTTATAACGCTGACTATATTATTTTTGATTGAACAATAGTTTCGTGAAGCTGCTGCTGTTTAAAACACTCAAAATGACCACAAAGAGACACAAAATGACCACAAAGAGACAAGACGATCACAAAGAGACGCAAAACGACCACAGAGACACAAAATGACCACAAAGAGACACAAAACGACCACAAAGAGACGCAAAACGACCACAAAGAGACGCAAAACGACCACAAAGAGATGCAAAACAACTACAGAGACACAAAATGACCACAAAGAGACGCAAAACGACCACAAAGAGACAAGACGATCACAAAGAGACGCAAAACGACCACAAAGAGACACAAGACGACCACAAAGAGACGCAAAACGACCACAAAGAGACGCAAAACGACCACAAAGAGACGCAAAATGACCACAGAGACACAAAACGACCACAAAGAGACACAAAACGACCACAGAGACACAAAACGACCACAAAGAGACGCAAAACGACCACAAAGAGACGCAAAACAACTACAGAGACACAAAACGACCACAAAGAGACATAAAACGACCACAAAGAGACGCAAAACGACCACAAAGAGACGCAAAACGACCACAAAGAGACGCAAAACGACCACAGAGACACAAAACGACCACAGAGACACAAAACGACCACAAAGAGACGCAAAACGACCACAAAGAGACGCAAAACGACCACAAAGAGACACAAAAAACACACAAAAAGACTCAAAACAACTGCAAAGAGATGCAAAATGTACACAAAGATGTGTAAAAGAACCAAAAAGAGATGCAAAACACTCAGAAATTGTTGTTTTCTAAGTAAATGCAGTGTAAAGGAACAAAAAAAAGCCGCAATGTTGTTTCACCACGTCTTCATTTAGTGACAGTTGAACCACAACCAGAGAGAGAGTGTGTGTCTGTGTGTGTGTGTGTGTGTGTCTGAGTGTGTGTGTGTGTGTGTGTGTGTGTGTGTGTGTGTGTGTGTGTCTGTGTCTGTGTGTGTGTGTGTGTGTGTGTGTGTGTGTGGGGCGGTTATTTCGGGCCCGTCTACTTTTAGCGTCCAGCTGGGACGGGGCTGTCAGAGCAGGGCCCAGCAGGCCATCCTGCCGTCCTGCTGCCTCTGTACCGAGACATGCCGTCGCCGTGGCAGCGGCCCGACTACCGGTACCGTCGGCAGGTAACCAGGACGACCTCCGGCCCGATCCATGTCACTCCTGGATTTAGCATCACCTCCAACAGAGCTCCAGGAACTCGTGGAAACAACAGTAGAACAGAAACAGCAGCTTCAAGAGAAAATAAATTCAGTTTGTTTACCAATTAGAAGTCAACAACAAACAAGCCAACAACAGCAGCTAAGGAAAGTTGGTCGGATTTAACATCTTACTAGCACAAATTTACTGGTCATCCATTATGCTAATACTAAGAGGTTAGCTGTGACTCTTAGCCACCAGCTAACGCTAACTGTAGCACCACAACATCCTTCTAAAGTCAGATTAAATCTCTGGTCTCATGGTTCGTGTCCACAGGATCCGCTTTACTCGCATCCAAACGCATCGCATCTGAAAATCACCCACTTGGTGCGTGGCTCGCTCACAAACTTTATCTGTTATTACACAACACTTCAGCAAAAAGTATTTCTGAAAGCATCTGAGGTGAGAAATAACCTGTGCAGTTGCTGATGATCACAAAGGGACACAAAATAACCACAAGATACAACATGACGATAAAGAGACTCAAAACTACCACAAAGAGACACAATATAAGCACAAAGAGACACAAAACTACCACATAGAGACACAGAATGACCGCAAAGAGACAGAAAATGACCACAAAGAGACTTAAAACAACTACAAAGAGACACAAAACGACCACAGAGACACAGAATGACCGCAAAGACACAGAAAATGACCACAAAGAGACAGAAAATGACCACAAAGAGACAGAAAATGACCACAAAGAGACTTAAAACAACTACAAAGAGACACAAAACGACCACAAAGAGACACAAAATAACAACAATATAAAACTAAACACATCAAAAACTTAATATCCGTAAACAATCCATAGTTCATGCTAACATCTACTGATTGATAGTTGGACCTAGAAGTCTTCTTTCATTTCTAATCTCCACTAAAGGATCTTTTTAGGACTTTTCCTGATCCAAACCTTCAGATCTCCATTTATAACCTGACTGGACTGAAATAGAAATGCTGATCGGAGGTCAGAGGTCACAGCTGGTCAGCATCTCCTCTCTGATTGGTTCTCGCTCTAATGGCAGCAGATTCAGAGTTGGCATCAATATTTCACAGCTCAGATCCTTTTAACCAGCCTGAACCAGAAAAGTCCTCCACTGCAGCTTCCTGAGCACCGATCACAACCTCTACACCTCTAGAAACCTCCGAGTTCAGAAACAGGAGCTTTAAACATCCACACAAACCTCCTCTCTTTACATCGGACCGCACATAAATCCAGGTTAGTTTCATTTTTCTACGTCAACAGACCCAGAAACAGAGCAGAGACCACAGTGGAAGTCTTCAGGGTTGTTTCCACCTCGTCTCAAGCAGCAGGAAGATTATTCAAATGAGACCAACAAGGGATTAAAAAGCTGCTGGAGATGGGATTTCTGAACAACACGGAGTCACGTCGGTGTTCCTCTGATCTGACTGGGAGGTCTGAGTGGAAAATACCAGGAGAAAAGCCCAAAACCTGAATCCTGACGTTCACAGAGGGAAATAAAAGACGCCTGTCAACTATGAAGACATTAAAGAAAGAAAAAATCTGAGGTTTTGGTTTTTAACAATCCGTCTGACATTAGTCTACATTATTTTAAACAGTCTGACAAAGTTAACATAAAAACAGCTGAATGCCAACATCTGTCTGAACTGATGGACGATCAATACATCAGGATCACTGCAGATCAATCCTTTAATGAGTTTCCTCTTCCACTGAACGTACAGCTGCAGTCATGATTCTAATAAGTCAGTCTTCTACTAGGAAGTGACCGGACGTCTGGATTAAAAGTCACAGAGCTCAGTTATAAGACTAGAAAGAAAAGGACTAGAGATACTAAGATCAACAATACGACAAAAAAGAGACACAAAGTGAATAGAAAGATGTGTAAAATGATCACAAAGACATGAAAAATGACCACAAAGAGCCACAAAGCAACTAAAAACAGCCAAAAACAACCATAAAATGTAATTATTTTATGTTTCTCTCAGTTTGGAGGTTGCATATAGAAGAGTTTCAGTCCTTATTATTAGTGTCTCATCATCTCTTCATGTCTGGAATCAGCTGCAAATTCATGGATGGAGGAAGATCGTACAAGAATCGAATTATTTTATAACTAAAGCAGCTGAAAATGAAATTCCTGATCTGAACACAACCCGATGCGTTCGCTGCCTGTGAACCAGAACAGTAAAAGTGTTGCTGCAGAGGAACACCGATCTGAAACTGACTATGAAGGCGTCACGGTGCTCCGACTCCTCCTGCAGCAAACATTCACACCTTCATTCATTCTGCTCTTATCAGGAGCTCCACCGACTCATGCTGAAGGCATCCGACAAGTCGGAGCCGAGCCGAGCCGAGCCACAGCGAGGACGCTGTCATTAGAGACGGGACGGTCCCACATTTCAACACCCGCTTCCAGAACAAACTGAAGCCTGCTGAAGCTCTGACCAACAGGAGACGCTCAGATGTGCTTCAGTGAGTTTTCCCACAACAGAAGCCACAATCAGCAGAATCTTATCGCTCCAGCAGTTTTCCCATCATGTAAAAGTCTCATGAACAACTCAGCAGGTTGTAAATGTTTTCACAGTAAACTCAGGAGTTCCGGACGTTAAAAGACGACGCTTTAAAGACAAACTAATAAACAGATCAAACCTCTCAATCACAAAACCTTCCAGTGATGCAAACAATCCCTAAAATGACACCAATTGTCAACCACAAGCTACCAAACTAGAAAGAATCACAGAATAATCAACTTTCTGATGGTCTTTGAATTGTTCTGCTGGGTCATTTTAACCAAATCTGATCTGAAAATTGTCATTTTCCATCAAATTAATTTCATTCTGAATTTCCTCAAAAATAAACCGTTCACTCAAAGCAACTCTTGCAAAAAACGAAAAATTCTTCACTCCTTGACAAAAATGTGAAGCCAAGACTGCCTCAGCTGTGACCGACAATCACATGACAAAAATTCAGAGAGTTTCAGGTTGAACTGCAGGCAGTGTTTCCACAGAGAGACAGAGAAAAACCAAAGCCACTGGATGAATAATATAAATGCAGCATGGCTCAGAAACAGTGAACAGAGGAGCAGGTAGTTGGAGATCCATCCAGCATGGAGGAACATCTACTGATGATGAGCAGAATAGAGAGGAAACATCTGGAAACATGGAGACAGAAAAACATCTACAGGATGAGGAGACAATATTTTCCTTCCTTTTGAAACTCAAAAAAAGACTGCCTAAAATTAAAAGAAATGTGTTCAAAATGACTAGAGAATTGTCATTTTGAACAAATTGAGTCATTTTGGATGAGTTTCAACCAATTCTCAACAGTTTTCAAGTTATTTTGGACATTTTTTTGAGTCTATTTAGGACTTAAGAGGAAAATCAAAGCCACTGGATGAATAATATAAATACAGCATGGCTCAGAAACAGTGAACAGAGGAGCCAGAGACTCTTTAATGTTTCAAGCATTAACTAGCAAAATAACAGTTAGTAAATAACACAATATTAGCTGATAATGAAACTGGCTGCACTGTTTTACATCTATTTCCACCTGATTTTAGACTTTTCAATCACACCAGAAGTGCAGAACTCGTAGCTCAGATGGTACACTAAGGTTACTGGAAGAATAAATTCATGTTTTCTGTGTTGTACGGATGGTTAAGGTTCTCTGAACTTCAGTGTTGTATTAGAAAAATCCACTAGTCAGTCTAAAAGTATATAGCATTTTCTTTATAATGTTAGAATTTCAGGATCGATATCATTGATTATTATATCGGTACCGGCCACAATAAACAGAAGACTGTCTTTTACTCTGAAACTCCACATCTGTGATAAAATAAATCACCTGGATATGAATTTAGCAATCAAATATCTGGATAATAATACTCCAAAATATCTATATTAAGGCACCAAATATCTAAAACCTAGATATTAACACAGAAAAACATCAAATACCTGAATATTAATACACCAAAACATCTATATTAAGGCACAAAACATATAAAACTTGGACATTAACTCATCAAAACGTCAAAAACCTGGGAAACGAGGTACCAAATCCTGAGTATTGATGTAAAAAATGTCACAAACCAGGATACTAATGTGTCATAAATCTTGATATTAACGCAGCCAACAGTGGAAAACCTCACTATTAACGCAACAAAACATCAAAAGCCTGGCAATAAAGACACAAAAATATAAAAAAATCTGCATAATAATAAACCAAAACATCTATATTAAGGCACCAAATGTTGAAAACCTGGATATTAACTCAGCAAAACATGAAAAACCTGAATAAAAAGGTACCAAAGTGTCCAAAACCTGAGTATTAATGCACAGCAATGCCAAAAATGTGGATACCAATGCATGAAGGAGTCACAAATCTTGATATTTAGGCAGCTAACGGTGGAAAAGCTGAATATTACCACAACAAAACGTCCAAAACATGGTATAAAGACAGAAAAATTGAAAAAATCTGGATCTTAAGGCACCAAAATATCTATATTAAGGAACCAAGTGTTGAAAACCTGGATACTAACTCAACAAAACTTCAAAAATCTGGTTAATGAGGTGCCCAAACCTGAGTATTAATGTAAAAAATGGCAAAAATTTGGTCCGTAATGTCACAAATCTTGATATTTACGCAGCTAACATTGAAAAACCTGAATATAAACACAACAAAACGTCCAAAACATGGTATAAAGAAAGAAAAATTGAAAAAATCTGGATCTTAAGGCACTAAAATATCTATATTAAGGCACCAAACGTCTAAAACCTGGATATTAATTTAGCAAACTGTCCAAAGCTAGGCTATAAAGACACAAAAACGGAAAAAAATCTGGATATTAAGACACCAAGACATCTATACTAAGGCACCAAACGTCTAAAACTTGAATATTGGCACAACAAAACGTCCAAAACGTGACTATAAAGACACACAAATCAAATAAATCTGGATATTAAGACACCAAGTCCTGAATTTTAAAACAGCAAAGTTGTGTTGCTGTTAAAGACCTTATTTCAAACCAACTATTTGTGATGCTAACAGGTAGCAGACTTACTTTTCTACCTGTAAGAGTTTAAAACACTTTCCCAAACAGTCTCCCACTGAGATCAGCTGTTGGTTTAACACAGCATCAGTTAGCAACGCCGCTAACTTAGCTTAGCGTGACGAGCCAAAATAGCCGTACGGGGATTAGTTAGCCGACAGTCAGCTGCGTTCACTTCTCCTTTACCGGCTGACATCTGACCTCAGGGTCGGCAATAAAAAGTTCTAGCTGGATCACACAACGGAGCGAATACGTTAGCAACAACAGAGCTACGCGGCTAAAGCTAGCTGCTAGGTTATCACCTGACAGCGGTGGGAAGCTAACGGCTAGCTCCGGCTAACGGCTAGCTCCGGCTAACGGTAACCAGCGCATTCTGCTATTCGCGACCCGTTAGCTCAGCCGATTAGCCGCTCGGATTACAAACAACTAGTTGAGTTGTTTCTAGGTTAAAGTTAATTTTCAACTAAAATGTTAAATTAAATGTTACTACCGCCCCATTTTCAGGTTCCACTCGGCTACATACCGTTAGCCCGGGCTGCGGCTACACACCGTTAGCCCGGGCTAGCCGGATCGGTGCTAAGCTAAGCTGCTAACCTGGAGCTCGGCCCTCTCCACCTCCCAGTGCGCCCTCTCCATCTCGAAGCGGGCCCACTCGTGCTGGATGTAGTGCAGGATGCCGGGGATGGTGTACTGCTGCTGCGGCCGGGGCAGCTCGTCGGGCTGGTGCGGCACCATGACTCCTCCTCCTCCTCCGCCGGCTCCGATCGGCGTACTGCTCCCCGGCTGGTGCTGCTGCTGCGGCGGAGGCTGCTGCTGTCTCGGCGAGCCCACTGCTCCTCCTCCTCCGCCGGGGAGCTCGTCCATGTTTTTTTTTTTTTTTTTTTTTTTTAGAAAAGTAGAAGGAAAGTCTCCGGATCCAACGGTCCGCCGGACGATTCCCGGCCCCGAAGCCCGTGTCTCCGCTCCGTGGCCGTGTCACTGGCTCCGCCGCGGTGCGTGAGGCAGGCTGCCCCCGGAGCGCTGCGCTGAGTGCGGCTGAATGCGGCTGGATGCGGACGGTGTTTGTGTGTGGAGCTAACCGGCCGCCATTACTGCTCTCTTTCTCCCGTCTGTCTGACGGAGCCGCGCTGCATGCCGGGAAACATTTTACGGAGCCTTCACTGTGCAGGGAACGCGTAGGAAATTACACCTGCGACTCCATCACATCTGATTTACTCTGGAAAACCACTTCCACCAGTTAAAGAATGGAAGTTCCTTCTGTCTTCAAAAAAACAAGCAGAATCAAAACCATGAGATTAAATATCACAACTCTCACTTCAAGAATCATGGAAAGTAAATGTCAAAGAAATAAAATGTCAAAATTTACACTTGTCAATTCAAACATGAGATAAGAATTCAAAATGGGAAATACATGTGAGAAATATGAGATCACATGTCTAAATGTCGGCTTGCAGAGACAGTATTTTTGGAAAAAAGCAAAACTTACATAATTAAGTCAAAATTGAGTCAAGAAGTAAAAATATTAGATTAAATGCAGAGTAGAATAGAATAGAATATTATTTATTGTCATTACACAATGTATAACGAGATTGCAGAGTAGTTGGAGAATGGACACAAATTTTGACTTTTAAAGTCAATATTATTGAATTAAAGTAACAGTTGGATAAAAAAAATCGAATTCACGACTTGTGAATTGAAAATATAAGATGAAGTAAGTAAAACATTTACTTCAAGGTTTGACTTTTAACTGATAAAGTTCAAAACTGTCATTTTTTTAGAGGAATAAGAAAAAAGTGACCAATTTTCAAGGCTAAATATTAAAGAAAAGTTAAAAATAAATGTCTGAATAAAATAAAATATCAATCGAATGCAATCTATCTTATTTTTCTAAAACTGAAGTTTAGTTTGATCATTTAAGACTTGTCAACGAATAAAACTGTTACATGAACGCATCACTGTGCGCCTCACTGCGCATGCGTCAGAGATGCTAACAGCTCAGCTAGCTGTTTACCATCATTACCAGAAGCTTCCCATTTATTTATTTCTTGATTATTCACTTTAATTCAGCTTTAATGTAACTTTCAGGCCGTGAACCGACAACACCGAGTCAAAACGTTACGAGAACCGGATTAAAAACCGGTAGCTGCGGACTGCGTCGGTGTTTGTAGCCGGTTTGATGGAGCTCATTTAGCCGCAGACACAAACTAAGCTAAGCTAATAGCCGCCGGTGAGTTTAACGGATTAAAACGCCGTTTTTACCGGATAGAAACCGTCAAAGTGAATAATGTGACTGTGGGGATGTGATGCCTTCAGGTGCTGTTCGGACTTTCTACTGTCAAACCAGCAAGCTGTTTCTGGATGTTTTTATCGACTGACTCGTTTTTCTTCACTGTGGTTCGTTTTTAATCTAAATCTACAGCCCTGGGGAACCAGAACATCATGAAGAAGGAGGGAGGACTCAGACATGTCTCAGAATTTACCCAAATCAACTGAAAATTAGGTTAAAATGAGAAAATCTGATCTGCAATGACTTCAACTTTGTCTAAATTGACTCCAAAATTGTCTAAAATTACTCAAAGCTTACTTAAAACATCAAAAATGTTGACATGAAATCTGTCTGAAACAACTCAAAATCAGTTTACAGTGACATTTGTTTGCTTGTTTTTGTTACTTATTTGTTTAAAAGTTTAGTTTTAAATGTAAAAACAGACACAAAACAACACAAAAGTACCACAAAATGGTTCCAAAGATGGATGAAAGAACTAAAATGACAAAAAAACGAGACACAAAATGAAATTAGACAAAATCCAGAGCAGCTTTTTTAAATTGTGTGTCATATTTAATCTAAATCTGCAGCTCTGTGGAACCAGAACGTCATGAAGGAGGAGAGAGAACTCAGAGATGTGTACTGGCAGTAGGACTCATGATGGAAAATCTGTTTAAAATGACTCAAACTTTGCTTAAAAGTCAAAATATTGTACAAAATGTCTCACAACTTTCCCCAAAATTTGTCCAAAATCAGTTTAAACTCTGTCTAAAGTCTTAAAAAATGTGTCTTAATGAAGTGAAAGTTGTATAAAATGACAGACATTTGTACAAAACGACTCAAAAATTGCTTGAAATGACAAAATACCATCTAAAGTGATTTATTTTGTGAAATTTCTCTTTGCTTTTATGAATAAAAAATTGTCTTAAATGACTGAAACTTGTCTAAAATGACTCAAAACCAGTTTAAAATGGCAAATCGGGTGGTGTATCGGCAGATTTGTCCAAAATCTGCTTAAAATTAAAAAAGAAAACAAAGAAATGAAATGAAACTTGTCAAAAATGACTCATAACTCATTTAAAATGACAAGATTGGTCTAAATTTGTTTTCCAGGTAAAGTGCTGTAAAGTTACTGCATGTGAACGTGTTGTATGTTCAGGATGTTGATATTAACACTAACGTGTAATGAAGCAGCAGAAATGATTCCTCCTTGTTTCTGCAGCGATGATCCAGTTCGTCCTGATGGTGAACCGTCAGGGTCAGACTCGTCTGTCTCGATACTACCAGTCGGTGGCGCTGAACAGGAGGGCGGCGCTGGAGGCCGACGTGGTCCGCTGCTGTCTGAGCCGCAAGAAGGACCAGGTCAGTGAACGCACCACCAGCTCATTTAAAGTCCACAGGTCAGTGAACGCACCACCAGCTCATTTAAAGTCCACAGGTCAGTGAACGCACCACCAGCTCATTTAAAGTCCACAGGTCAGTGAACGCACCACCAGCTCATTTAAAGTCCACGGGTCAGTGAACGCACCACCAGGTTTCTATTATAACAGCAGCTCATTTAACTGATGTCTGCGCTTCCAGTGTTCCTTCGTCGAGTACAAAGACTTCAAGCTGGTCTACCGGCAGTACGCTGCTCTCTACATCGTGGTGGGAGTCACTGACAGCGAGGTGAGTAGCAGCCGATCGATTAGAAACTGACCTATCAATCCATCAAACAGCAGCTCAGAGTCTCCGTCTCTCCTCCACAGAACGAACTCTCCATCTATGAGCTGGTTCACAACTTCGTGGAGGTTCTAGATAAATACTTCAGCCGTGTGGTGAGTTCAAGGACAGCAGGCAAATCACGTTTAACCCTCGTGTCGTCCTGCAGGTCAAAATTAACCCGTTTAAAAGTTTGAAAATGTGGAAGAAAAATATTTATCTCCACAGTGAAACATTTTGTTTTTTGGTGGAAAAAAAGAAATGCTAAAAATGTTTCTTAAGAACATTCACAAAAAAAATCAACCAAAATCCAGCGAAAGTCGTTGATATATATATATATATGTAATCACTAAATATTTTTAGGATTTTTGGGGGGTTTGGGATTTTTTGAAAATATTTACAAAAATGTTCTTGCCAAATTTGGGGGATTTTTTTAAAAATAAACTTTTAAGGGAAACTTTGAAGGAATTACTTTATTTTTCTTCCTGAAGGTTTTGCAAATTTTCAGAAATTTGGCAAAAATTTTTGCAGAATTTTTGGATTTTTTTAAGACAATGAAACATTATTTTTGGTGCCTGTAAATGAAGACAACAGGAGGGTCAAAACTGTTTTTACTCGACATTGAGATCACAAACTGCAGCCACTTTCGTCAGAAAACGTTTCTGACTCTGCAGTGAGTTTATTCTGTTTTAAATTCAAGTTGAGCTGCTAATTATTAATTTTATCTGGATGAATTCTTGGTCTCAGATTATTCTCAGCTTTGATTAATCAATACTTAATTTGTTTGGGTTAGATGTCAATCAAAAACACCAAAAATCAATGTAATTTCTGCAAACATCTGATTTGTTTGATCAAAAGTCTCAAACTGAGGATTTTCAGTTTATATTATTAAATCTGATAAAATACAAAAATCACATTTGAGAAGCTGAATATTTAAAAAGTTTAAGTTGTGAAGAATCTGTTTAATCGTTGTGTGTCTGTTTGTGTCTCAACAGAGTGAACTGGACGTATCCTTTAACCCAACACAACACGTTAGCAACATGCTAATGCTAAATGTAAAGATGGAACGACCACAAAGACACAAAACAACCACAGACACACAAAACGACCACAGAGACACAAAACGACCACAGAGACACAAAACGACCACAAAGACACAAAACAACCACAGACACACAAAACGACCACAGAGACACAAAACGACCACAAAGACACACAAACTACAGAGACACAAAACGACTGAACTTGTTGTTAAATCTGCTCTTTAAAGTTAAATTTCTGCTGCGTTGTTGTTGTTTCCGTGACGCGATGACGTCATCAGATCATGTTCAACCTGGACCGAGTCCACGTCATCCTGGACGAGATGATCCAGAACGGACACATCGTGGAAACCAACAAGAGCCGAATCCTGGCGCCGCTCACCGCCATCGACAAGATGGCCGACAGCTGACAGGAAGTGATGTCACAGACTGTAAAGTGTCGATGACGTGACGACTCAGAGTTCAGATCTGATTAAAGACTCATTGAAGGTCGACTGGATCCATCAGGAGATTTATTGGTGGATGTTTCTTCCTCTGGATTGTTTTTGTAAATAATATTCTTAATTATGTTGCCTTTAAAGAAATAAAACAATCAGTAAAGTTCCCAAAAACTGTTAATAAAGTATGAAAATAAAAATGAACTAAATGAAAACCTGGAAATGTTTTTATGGCTCAAAGTCTCATCAGTTCATCACTGAATCCAAGTTTAAAGAAACAGTTCTGGAGACTCAGAACCAGGTATTAATAAAACCCAAAACTGTCTTTACAATATTAAAAATATTCAGAAAAATGTCTGGAAAATATCAAAAAATACTGAGCAACAGAAATCTGAAGAGTGTTTTTAAAAATATGTGAAAGATAATAAAGAAAAAAATATTAAAAAATTCTCAGAACAGCAAAACTAAACAACTAAATTCCAAAATAAAATTCTGAACAAAATATAAAAGGTCTAAAATACTTGTCTTTGTAAATTGTGGACTATTATGGTCCAGCCATAATAATGCACAGAAAAAAAAAGTCGAAAATATATTTAGAAGGTGCCTGAATAAAATATTCGTAGCATTTTTTGTTATATTAACAAAATTGACAAAAAAAAGTTTGTTACAATCTGAAAAATATGAAAAATCCATGATTTTCTTCCCAGGATGAAAAATGATTGAAAAACAATGTATAAAAAAATAATAAAAAATTATAAATAAAACCACAGAAAAGCATCTAAACAATAATTAAAAATGTTCAATATAGAAATAAAATTAGACAAATAATCTCCGAATGATGTTTGAACAATGCTAATAGCCAAAATATATTTAATATATAAAAATGACAACATAAAAAAAGTTAAGTATTAAAATGTCTAAAATAAATCAATAAATGTCTAAAATAATAAACTGGCCAAATGTAGATATAATATTACATTATTATATGACATCATTAACATGGAAAATAGATGTTTTTATTAAAAATGTTTTTTAGAAAATAGAGAATAAGATCTGAGACACCTCAACCATAAATAAAATTACCTGAAATAAAATAATCTGAAAAATATTGTTTAAATATGTAAAAATAATAAACTATTTTAAATGTGAACAGAAGCTCCTGACGGTGATTCTTGGCCTCTCTGAGCTGCCGTACATCTTCATTTAACTGCATCCTCACTTGTACTTTCAAAATAAAGCCCACTTCCTGTTAGAAACAGAGGACAGGACTCAAGTTTACTTCATACTTTGCAAACATTTTAATGATTATTTTTTGGAGCATACACATTTGAAAATATCTGTTTACCTCAAACTGCAACTTGAGTTAAATAAATGTTTATAATATACAAAGAAAATACAGGAGAGCAGAGCTTCGGACTTTTATCTCGTTTTTCTCTTCACGTGTGCCTCGCGCACCACCAGTGTTTTTGTCTCCAGAGCTTCGTCGTAAAACAAACAAACAAACTCGCCGACCTTCGACCTCGACGGCGGCCGGAAAACAAACCGGGAAACTCGTCGCATGAAACGAAAGGAAAAGCGATAAAACAGGAAATAAAAGAAGAAGAAGCACGAGGAGGAAACAGAAGCTACGAGTCAAACCAGGCACTAAACAGACGAAGAGGAGGAGGAAGAGGACACACACACACACTCACACACACACACACTCACACTCAGCAGGAGGATGAGGAGGATGAAGCTGCTGCTGATGAAGATGAGGCTCCTCCTCCTCCTCCAGTCCGTCCATCCGTCCGTCCGTCCGTCCGTCGGCTGGTTTGATTGGCTGGCTGAGCCGTCCGTCACGCGGCAGACGGACAGGTGTTTTTGGAGCATGCTCAGTGGGTGGTGGGCGGGGTCAGTTGAGGTGGAAGCCTTTCTCCATGGTGGCGGCCAGCAGACGCTCCCTCATGATGTCCTCAGAGGAATACTCAGGCAGCTTCAGGTAGTGGACGCAGGTGTTCACCGACGGGTAGCTGGAGTCTGTGGCGTCCACCTGGGCAGGGGCAGCCAATCAGAGGACAGATAAGATACAGAGAGCCAATCAGAGCACAGATAGTCAGCAGAGAGCCAATCAGAGCACAGATACCACACAGACAAATTAAAAATAAAGAGTATTTTGACTTATTTTGTCAACATTTTACTCTTATTTTACAGATCTTTATGGCTAACCCTCCTGTTGTCTTCATTTACAGGCACCAAAAAATATTGTTTCCTTGTCTGAAAAAAAATCCAGAAATTCAGCAAAAAAATTCTCCAAATTTCTGACAATTTGTAAAACCTTCAGGAAGAAAATTAAAGTAATTCCTTAAAAGTTTTATTAAAAAAAAAAAAACACATTTAGTACGAACATTTTTGTAAATATTTTCAAAAAATGAATAAAAATCTTCCAAAACAAAAAATCCTAAAAATATCTAAAGTGATTCCATATATATCAGTAAAACTTCTAATATTTTCTTTAAGAACATTCACATAAAAATCAACCAAAATCCAGTGAAATTCGCTGGATTTTGGTTGATTTTTATGTGAATGTTCTGAAGAAACATTTTTAACATTTCTTTTTTTCTACCAAAAAATGTTCAAAGATTTCCCAAAAATGTTGAAAATGTGGACATCAGAAGTTTCACTGTGAAAATATATTTTTTTGCACATTTTTAAATTTTAAAACGGGTCAATTATGACCCGCAGAACGACACGAGGGTTAAAATACCTAGAAAAAAGAATTTTACATGTTGACTAAAAAACTGAAAATAAAACTGCAAATAATTAAAAAATCATGAAATAAATCAGAATCATCATAATTTTTAACTGTGAAATGACCCTATTTATTGCAAATTATTAGAAATACACGATATATTAAAAATTCAGTTTATGACAAATAAAATATTAAATTGACCAAAGACATTATTTTACTAACATTTTTGAAGAAGAAAACTTTAAAAAAAAAAAAAAAACAAACATTTGGACTCAATCTGATTGCTGTTTTTTTTTGTTTTTTTTTTACCGTTTATCAGATTATTGTAATTATTTTCTAGCATTTATCACATTATTTCATCTCATCTTATTTTATATTATTTTGGATTATTTTCTACAATTTATCACATTATTTTATGTTATTTTCTCCTAATAATCACATTATTTTTATCATTTTATATTATTTTGGATTATTTTATACACATTATTTTATAAAATTTTACATTATCACATTATTTTATATTTTACATTACTTTATATTTTAGATTATATTCTACCATTTTTCAGATTATTTAAGTTTTTTAGATTATTTTATACTATTTATCACATTATTTTATATCATTTTATATTATTTTTGATTATTTTCTACTATTTATTACATTATTTTAGATTATTTCCACAGTTTTTTTTAACCATTTATTCTCTACAGTGCGTTCTGTAACTGATGCTCAGGCTGTTGCCGTGGGAACCGACTGGTACCTAATCAGAGTCTTACCTGAGGAAAGGCAGCCAATCAGAGCACAGATACGACACACAGAGAGCCAATCAGAGCACAGACACTCAGCAGAGAGCTCCAGCCAATCAGAGTTGAGGTTACCTTGCGGACGATGGTGAGGCGGGGGTGCAGGTTGGCCAGGCCTCCAGGGGGCAGCGTGGAGCAGCCGGTGGTGAACTGCAGGAAGGCCTTCCTCTCATCGGACGACATCCCACAGAGGACACGGACAAACCGCAGGAAGCCGGGGCTGAGGACAGGAAGTGACCGTCAGAATTAAATATCAGCACGCTTTGATTTTCAAAGACCGGCCGTGTGATGTCATACCTGTCTCTGGTGTAGCCCAGCTTTGGTTCGGTGTAGTTGATGATGTCATCAGCAGTCCAGGAAGGTGATTGGTTGCCGCAGAGGATCATCTGGACCTCTTTGTGGCTGAAGGAGCTCAACTTCTCCATCGGAAAGACGCGATTAAAACCCTCTGAGGAGAGAAAGAAACGCTTTTAATCTGAAATAATGAAGAAAATATGAGTCATGAGACAAAACAGGAGAGAAAGGAACACTTTTAATCTGAAATAATGACTAAAATATTATTAATGAGACAAAACAGGAGAAACAAACACTTTTAATCTGAAATAATGAATAAAATGGCAGATGGAAATTGGCTTAAAGCTAACTCTGGTGCAATATATCAAATGGAAGCATTTATGTTTAATATTGTACATGGTCCCTTTTTAAATAAACTGATAATAATAATAATAATAATAATAATAATAATAATAATAATAATAAATATCATTCATGAGACAAAATAGGAGAAAAAAACCCCACTTTGAATCTGAAATAATTAATAAAAAATTATTGAGACAAAATGAGAGAAAAATAAACACTTCATTTGAAATAATAGAAAATGTGACAGAAAAGGAGAGAAAAATAAACATTTTTAATCTGAAATACTAAATAAGATATCATTAATGAGACAAAACGAAAGAAAAATAAAGACTTTTAATCTGAAATAAGGTCAAATGTGACGGAACAGGAGATAAAAAGTGATTAAAAAAACGTCCTCGAAGAACACAATAAATTAGAAGACAAAAACCAGAAAATACATCAGGATCATTAAATTAAACATATTTTAGAGTTTTATAAAAACTAAAAAAAAAATGTATTCATAAAAATGTGTTTATCATAAAAAGAAAATATTTTTCCATTAATTTTCATTAAGGCTGAAAACTATTCAGGAAGAAAATCTCAAACTTCTCAAAGAAAAACTAAAGTTTATCATAAAAAAGGAGAAAAATCTTAAAATCAAGAAAAGAAATAAAACTAAGTTTCAAAACTAAGTTTCTGAGGGGAAAAAAAATTCTCATTTTGAATAAGTTGAAAAAGTTTATTTTGGAAAAAAAAAAAACTTCAGTCAAACTCATTTTTAGGTAAAAATAATTCTTTTGTTTGTTTAGTTGTGTATTCAGAGTGTGTAGTTGTCTGTTAGATTGTGTAACAGTGTGTAGTTGTTATTGTGTAGTATTATTGTGTACCTCTGAAGGCCTCCATCTGCTTCTGGATCCCCGTGTGCATACAGTTATTGTCTGTTAGGTTGTGTAGTAGTGTGTAGTATTATTGTGTACCTCTGAAGGCCTCCATCTGCTTCTGGATCCCCGTGTGCATACAGTTATTGTCTGTTAGGTTGTGTAGTAGTGTGTAGTATTATTGTGTACCTCTGAAGGCTTCCATCTGCTTCTGGATCCCCGTGTGCATACAGTTATTGTCTGTTAGGTTGTGTAGTAGTGTGTAGTATTATTGTGTACCTCTGAAGGCCTCCATCTGCTTCTGGATCCCCGTGTGCATACAGTTATTGTCTGTTAGGTTGTGTAGTAGTGTGTAGTATTATTGTGTACCTCTGAAGGCCTCCATCTGCTTCTGGATCCCCGTGTGCATACAGAAATCAAACATCAGCTCCACGTACTCCTCGGCGTTCTCCATGGTAACCATCTGGAACAAACATCTGGATCAGAACCAGAACTTTGTGAGGCTCCACCTCTGGACCAATCAGCTGATCCGATCTTACCTCGTCGTCTCCGTTGGTCTTCAGATCCACAGCAGAGAAACCATGAACTTTGGAGGACGGACAGAACTGGAAGTTCAACCTGCAGACGACAGAATAAAATATTATTATTAATAATGAATAAAATCTATAATTCTGTCTGAAAAGTTCACAAAGGGTTTCTGGGACTTTACAGATTTTCTGACAGATATAATAAATTAATAATTGTTAAATAACGGAACATAAATCATAGTAAACATAATTTTAATACAATGTTTAACTGTAAAATTACCATATTTATTTAAAAAACCCTGTTAATTAAAGTAAGATATGAAATTGACCAAAGACGTCATTATTTTACTAATATTTTGGAAAAGAAATTTATATCAAGGATGAAAATAAAATCAAAAATCAAAAACATTTGGACTCATTATGTGAACATTTTACTGTCATTTTACAGATTTTCACAGTTAATATAACTAGAAAAATTTAGATGTTGACAAAAAATTGAAGACTAAAACTGCAAATAATTTTAAAGTCATAATATAAATCACAATAATTCTAATTGTTAACTGTAAAAATTACCGTATTCATTGTTTAATATTGTTTGTTATAAACTACACAATCAAACTGTTCATTTTTGAAAATATTTTGGATAAAACAACTAGTTATTTTTAAGGATACTAAGGATGAAAAATGACAATTTAAAAAAAAAAAAAAGGTAAAATCATGGAAAAACGTGTTAATTCATACAGTAAACATAAAAACAAACAAAAAAAGAAAACACGGCAAATAATTTAAAATTAATACTATTTTGAAAAAAGTATGTTGATGAAAAGTGATAATTAAAAAAACATTGCGACTCATGCTTTCATTAAAATACAGACAATAATTTGAAAAATCTGTTAATTTATACATTGACAATAAAAAAAATTATAAAGTCCAAATCCAGAATCTGTATTTTAAATCCATATTTAATATTTTACAGATTCTCCCTGTTTGGTTAAATTATAACAATAATAACTCATAAAATCATCGTTTTTCTACTGCTTTTACAGATTATTTTAGATGCTCTCCACTATTTTTAATCATATTATTCTCTACAGTGTGTCTCCAGTGACTGATGCTGTGGCCGTTGCCGTGGTAACCAGCCGGCATCCAATCAGAGCCTCACCCGAGGTCCTCGATGCTGAGCGGGGGTCCGGAGCCCAGCGGGTTCCTCAGCATCAGGTCCTGCAGTCTGGTGTTCTTCTCGTCCTCACAGAGACTCTTACTGGACAGAATCTGGCGCCGCTTCACCGCCAGCTCCTTGACCTCCTTCAGGAAGCTCGCCCTGCAGCAGGAACAGGAAGTGGATGCGGTCAGATTTCACAATAAGAGCTTCTTTGATCCAGTGTGGCTGGAGTTCTGTTCTCTGACTCATTTAACTGGTTTTATCATCAGCTTCCTGCTAGATTATCAGAGTAATTTTATGCTCATTAACACCTCAAGCTGAAATAAATGCCTATTTGTTTAATTTTGTCAGTAATTTTGGACATTTTTCAATTAATTTCAATTATTTAGAACAAACTTTAAGCCCCTTTGAACTCATTTCAAACAATTTTGGACAGTTTTTGAGTCACTTTTTTGGTATTTTGGTAAAGTTTCAAACCATTTTAGACTAAGAGAAAATCAATAAAATAAGTGCAGCATGGCTCAGAAACAGTGAACAGAGGAGCAAGTTGTTGGAGATACATTCAGCATGGTGAAACATCTTTATACTGATGATTGGCTCAAAATTGGACCTAAAATTGTCCGAAATCCTTTAAATTGTCCAGAATGACTCAAATATTATAATTCTGAACAAATTTGGGGTCTGGAGAAGCTGGAAAACTCTGAATGTTCAGATTAAAACTTGTCCAAAATGACAAACACGACTCCAAAAACTCCTGATCTTGGAATGTTGGTGCAAATGGTCCAAGATCAGGATCAGAGGTTTTATCTCCAATCCTGATCTTTGACTGGACCAGAACGTCCCAGAAAGCTAAACAAAGCCGGTTTACTGACTCACCTGTGCGGGTTGACGAGCTGGAAGTCGTCCCAGGTCAGGATGCCGTGGTACCAGGCGGGGGGTTTTGGTTTCGGGGGGTCCATGATGAACTCGGACTTGGAGTCCTCGTCGAAGCTGCCCACGGAGTAGGTCTCCTGGCTCTCCTCGGTGGACGCCTCCGACTGGACCTCGGACAGCAGCAGGAAGGGTTGGGTGCGGTCTGCGTCCTGCGGGGAGCTCCTGCTCTGGTACAGCAGCTTGCTCATGTTGGACTTGATGTCTCCCATGCACAGCAGCTTGAAGAAGGGCTGCGACACCGGCAGGTCCACCAGACGGTTGTCCTGGATGCACTTGGCCAGGAAGACGCCCAGGAAGTGGAAGAGCTTCGTGATGCGCTCCAGCTCCTCGCTGTCCTGAGGGAACGGCGCCGGGAAAAGACCACAGGAACGCTGGACGTAGAAACCGGGAGGCTTCAGACCGCCGCCCAGATCCACCTGGAGGAGTTAGAAGGATTAAAGGAAGGTTAGAGGGCGGTAATGAACCAATAGAGGCT
Source organism: Amphiprion clarkii (assembly GCA_027123335.1). Lineage (NCBI taxonomy): Eukaryota > Metazoa > Chordata > Actinopteri > Pomacentridae > Amphiprion > Amphiprion clarkii. Next base: position 31,600,544 of record CM049584.1, on the reverse strand, counting down.
TCAAACCAAATATTAATAAAACGACAGAACATTAAAAAATATTTTTTAAACAAATGAACTGTTGGAAAAATATTTGTAAAGCGCCCAAAACATATTTAGATTTTAAAATAATGTTTGAACTGTATTAATAATCTACAGAAATTTTGATCTGAAAATATATTTAAATGTCGATAATAAATTGATAAGGTGCCTGAATAAATACTGTCTTAGTATTTTTTTTGTTATTGTAATATTAATATAAATTTACAAAAAAAGGTCCTTACAATAACACAAAGTCTAAAAAATAAAATAAAATGCCCTGATTGAAAAATATTCATGAAATGTATGTGTTTAAAAAAGAATCAAAATGGGAAAAAAATTAATATTTTTTAAAAATACGATAAGGTTTTACAACAATAAAAAATATTTTGAACAAATGAAATCTCTGAAAAATATTTTTTAATGTTCAAAACATATTTAAATTTTAAAATAACGATTGAACTGTACTAATAATCCACAAAAAACTATTTAAATGTCGACAATATGTTGATCAGGTGCCTGAAAAAAACATTGTCCAAATATTTTATGACTGTAATATTAATAAAACTGACCAAAAAAAAGGTCTTTACAATGAAAGAAAGTCTGAAAAACAGTAATAAATCGCCAAAAATATGAAAATGCCCTGATTTTGTTTACAGTATTAAAACAGATTGAAAAACACAAAATGTCTAAAATGTCTAAAAAAATTTTTTTATAAATATTAATAAAACCACAGAATAGCATCTGAACAATATTAGAATTTTTTTTTTTTTAATAATCAAAAGGGGAAAAAATTAAAAAAATATATTTTTTCATTAAAAAAAAAAAAAAATATATATATATATATATATATATATATATAAATAAATTTAAAAAAATCTTTAATAAGGTTTTTGCAACAAGAAAAAGATTTTTAAAACAAATTAAATGTGAAAAAATGTTTTAGATTGTTCAAAACAGAAATAAAATGTCAAAAATATTAATAAAATGAATGACGTCTGAACAATGTTATAGCTAAAAACTATTTAATATACAATAATGATATTATTAAAAAAACTGTCAAGTATTAAAATGTCCAAAATAAATCAATAAATGTCTAAAATAATAAACTGGCCAAATGTACATTTACTATAATATTACATTACTATGTTATTTGACATTATTAAAATGGAAAATAGGTGATTGTTTTTTTAAATGTCTTAAATATATGATTAGTTACAAAATGTGGGAATAATACCTCAACCATATAAATAAAATTATGACAGTTTGAGATTGAATGATTAATGTTTAACCTGATTAGAATAATCCACTTTCAGTTCGTGAATTTTCAGATTTTCAAAGTTTATTCTAAACATTCTACAGTTTATTGAACTTTAGAGTTTATTTCCATATCTGACACTCTTCTGCAATTCCAGGATTTATAAATCAACCTTCTAAAGTCATGCACTGTGACAGTTTGGATGAACAGATTTAACTTTCAGTTCTGAGACGATAAACCGGCCGTAGAACAGATTATTTCCTTCATATTCGTCTACACCATGTGTAATGTCTGACAGATTTAATCTCCTCTGTGGCAATATGAAAACACCACAGTGAGGATCTAAACCAGACTCCTGTGTTTTAACTCACCTGTCTGGATTCATCATCGGGGAAGTCGTCGTCACACAACCAGATTCCCAACGAGGTTCTCTGGAACTCTGCGGCCACCAGAGCATAAAACTCCAGAGTCGGACCGAGACCGGTTCCCTCCTCACCCTGGAACTCCACCTGGAATTAGAACGCAGCGTGACACGTTAACTAATGATCAGTGAAGGTCTCTGTAAAGCTACTGGATGAATAAATCAAGTCAGCATGGCTCAGAAACCGTGAACACAGTAGCTAGAGATCCATCCCTCATGATAAACGGTGACATCACCAGACAAAACCCACCTCCAGCACGGACTTCCTGTCGGCGTGGATCTGCATCACTGACTCCGCCCACTCCATCATGGCGTCTCCTCGGGGGACTTTGACTCGTTCGTGTTTGAGCCGGCCGACCCTGAACTCCCCGGGATCGTCCCTCCTCACTGTGGTGGACGGTCGGGATCGCTCCATGGTCGCCTCCCGCCGGTTCTGGAGCCAGACGATGGCCCTGAGGACGGACACACATCTGTCAAGCATCTGGAGCGCTCACCGAGGGTCTGAACCAATCAGGAGGCTCCGTAGGACTCACCTGGAGGCTCCGAAGGCGGTGCAGGTGAAGTAGAGCTGTCGGGTCTCGAAGGGGATCAGGAAAGGACACTTGGAGGTGAGCTGTTCACACCAGTCAGGTAGAGCTCCACTGGCTAGAGCTAGAGGCTCCTGGAGGGATAACAGCAGATCCAGGGTCAGATTTATTTATTATATCAACAGATCCAGGCTGAGATTTCATTTAAAACAGAGCCAGGGTCAGATTTAGTTTATATACTAACATAGAACACAGATCCAGAACATCTAGATCTGTAAATGATGGTTTAGATTCAGTAATAACAGATCAGACTGACCTCTATCTGCTGCAGGATCTTGGTTGTGATCTTCTTGCTGGTGAATTCTTCTGGAGACGCGTTAAACTGGAGCTCGTCCACATCTGGAAACACAACAAACACTGAAAACATCTGGAGAGACCTTGTGTATTATAGTGTGTATTAGTGTGCATTATAGTGTGTATTAGTGTGCATCAGTGTGTGTCCGTACCCTCCTGCAGCGTGCGTGCGTTGGAGGCGGAGTCTCCTCCGATGATGTAGAGGATCCTCAGCAGCTGCAGCACGTCTTCCACTCCGCAGGCGTTCTGGCTGCAGCCCGCCTTCGCCTGCGCCGCCTCTCTGGCTCCGCCCAGAATCTCTGAGCTCTGATTGGCTGAGACCGAGCTGGGACTCAGACCTCCAGACCGACCGCCGACACCGACGCCGTGTTCACAGAAGTCCTGAGGAGGATCAGAGTCCAGGTTTAGATCACTGACTGATAGGATCAGCTCTCATTAAGGAAGTATTGATCCATTATTGGTAAACTATTGGTGATCAGCAGCTCTGCTTCCTGCTCTCATTAAGGGAAGTATTGATCGATTATTAGAAGCTATTGATGATCAGCAGCTCTGCTTCCTGCTCTCATTAAGGGAAGTATTGATCGATTATTAGAAGCTATTGATGATCAGCAGCTCTGCTTCCTGCTCTCATTAAGGAAGTATTGATCCATTACTGGTAAACTATTGGTGATCAGCAGCTCTACTTCCTGCTCTCATTAAGGGAAGTATTGATCCATTACTGGTAAACTATTGGTGATCAGCAGCTCTGCTTCCTGCTCTGACATCTTCTAAACTCACCATCTTGCTGCTCTCCTTCTCCTTATCGGCGTCCTTCAGCTCTCTGTACATTATCCTGCAGGAGAAGCAGATGGTCAAACACCTGGCAGGTGAACTTTCAGGCTCCGCCCCCTTTACTTATTTACTTATTGAATTGTATTTTCTTACGTGTACGTCGGCTCCCAGATGCGTCGCAGTTTGTCCGTCTTCACGGCTCCGTTGCAGGAGAGCTGCAGCAGCCGCTGGACGTAGTAGAAGATGGTGGACTTGTAGTTGGACAGAGGAAGCTCCACCTCTCTAGTCGTACCGAGTCCAGCCACCTGGACACAGACAGCCAATCAGGACACAGACAGCCAATCAGAACACAGACAGCCAATCAATCAGGACACAGACAGCCAATCAGAACAGACGTTAGTACTATGTTTTAATGGACAGGAGAGTGTTCCACGTTTTAGTAAAACTCTCCTGTAATGACAACAATTTATTGAGTGAAAATGAAACATATTTTTGTCTAAAGGACTACATCTGTAAACTTGTCGGTTACTGAGTTTTTATTTTTCTTATTTCTCTCTCAGTCTGCTGCTGCAGCTTCACCTCCTGCTGCACATCTGGACTTATCTGCACTGTATCCATGTATAATGTATTCTATATTTATGTTTCTCTTTTTGTGCAGACTGAGTTTATTTCAAGGAAATCAGACAAATCACTAATGTATAAATTGGTGGCAGTTATTTCTGTGTGATTTTCATTTAATAATGAACCTCAGGAGGTCATTTTAACTGTAATTGACTCAGTAGTTTTTCTTACCTTCAGGGTGAGAGCGAGGTGAGGAGACGGAGCACATTCCACCTCCTCCTGGACCTCCGATCGAGGAGTTCCTGAAACAAACAGGAGGAAAAATGACGTTAATTCATTAATTATTTTAGCTGAAGTCATCTCAAGTGAACAAACACAACCGGAAATATTCAACTGTTTTAATATTTACTTTTTTTGGCAACATGAATCATTTTACTTTACGTTCCAAAGTGAAAGGGACATTCATTTTAAACACTGCAATATTTAACTTTTATTTTTATTACTGTGATTTAAAAAAAAAAAACTTGAAATACTGTGATATTTAATTTTAAATACTGTGATATTTAATTTTAAATACTGTGATATTTAATTTTAAATACTGTGATGATTCATATTAATTTAAATATTGTAATATTTATTTTAAAAACTGTGATATTTAATTTTTATAAAATGTGACATTTAATTTTTATTAAAATACTGTGATATTTAATATTCATTTTAAATACCTTAATATCTATCTTATTTTAAATACTGTAATATCTCATTTTTATTCTGAAATAAACATGAAAACAATCTGCAGCTGCTTTTTTGCTGATTTCAGCAAATGATTTTACCAATTTAGAGAAAATCCTCAGAAGAAAATTTATATAAATATATGCAGGAATTCCACAATTTCCCAATAAAATATTTATACTTGAGTGAGTGAGTTAGTCAGCCTACAGCACCACCTACTGACGACACCACCACACAGCCACCAGGTAATAAAACAGGTGTGTTTGTTACCTGGAGGGGGGATCTCCAGGTCGGTGGTCTGCTGGACGTTGGTTCTTCCTGGTCGGGGGTCGAAGGCTGGAACCAGAGCAGAGAACTGCCTCTTCAGGACGAAGTCGTCGTCCCAGGTCCTCCTCCGTCCCCCTTTGGTCTCGTACTCCTCCTCCTCCTGCAGGACCACAAACATCACATCTGTAGCAGCCGGGAGGGTCGGGTTTGAAGCGTCACATTTAAATATCCCCCAATAATGTATTGATTAGTGGTCCAGGTCCATACAGGATGAAGTCTGTCCTCATTTTGGACATTTTTTGATCCATTTTATACATTTTGAAATTGTTTTTTGAAGATTTTTGTCATTTCTGACAAATTTTGTGTAATCTGGACACATTTTCTGCAATTTTGGATCATTTTCAAGTGATTTTAGACAAATTTTGAGTTATTTTGGAAGATTTTTTGAGCATCTTCGACATATTTAATGTCATTCTGCAAACTTTCAGTCATTCTGGATCATTTTTAATCATTTGACTGATTCTTACTGACTTTGGATCATTTTCTAGTCATTTTAGACTATTTTCATGTCATTCTGAACAAATCTAGACCATAAAATATTGCAGAAACTATATAAAACTCAGTTTGGGCCACTCTGTCCCCCTCATATCTAGAAAACCCAACCGGTGTCCAGAACAGAGGTGAGTCTACGTACCAGAACCTCCTCGTACTCCTGGTCCTCCTGATTGTCGTCTTCGTTCTCGTCGTCGTCGTCGTCGGGCTCTGGGAGATCTTCCTCGTCGTCCAGTTCGGCCAGCAGAGTGTTGGCACGGCAACTGTCCAGGAAGTCTGCAGAGGAAACAGAATGACGGTTAAATCAGAATCAACTTTAGTGGCCAAGTTTGTACGCGACTGTACAGTAATTAGAAACAACAACTAAGGACTAAAAACACGGTAACAGCTGAGGAGAGCACAATATAAATAAAACCAGAAACATCTATAAATAAAATATTTAAATAGTTTAAAGACAAAGTTCACACTCAGGATGGTCGACCAAAACTCGGAGAGGCTTCAAACACTGTTTATAAAGTATGAAACTCGGCAAAGTCAAAGATTTTTAGATATAACTAAAAATTCAGTGACTCTGTTCAAGTAAAAACGGTAAATGCAATGTTTCTGTAAAGGCATATAAATAATTGAATTGATTGATTAACTGATCACTTCAGTTGTCCAAGTTCAGGTCCAACCCGAGTTTCTGAAGACATTTTATTACTTAAATATGTTCTACAGAAGATGCCAACCTTGGGAGGCAAGACTCAGAGAAACAGATGAAAAAAGTTGATTATCTTTAGTACGAGAGCCTCTTTGTCATGTTAATTCCATTTTTTGAACATTTTAAAACATTAAAATCTTACATAATTAACATATATAAAAAACAATCAAAGAAAGAACTCATTAATATTTTCATTTGATTATTTTTCTGTTGCAAACACTTTGTTTCAGTGTCTGTTGTGTGAAATGTGTTGGATAATTAACAGCAATTTGACTTGTGGACTAAAATCTGGGGGATTTTTGGTGCCGTCCAAAGAGTTCTGAACCAACAAGTGAACAAGAACATTACATTTATTATTTAATGTCATGTTTTTTAGCTAGTTCTATTGACTGGGGTTTCAGTTAGTCAGCATAACAGACATTTTTGTTGATCAAATGATGACAAATAAGAAGACAATGCAGAACTTTCTGTCAAATAACACCGATTTACTGCTGTTACCGTACAGACTGATCAGTTACAGTCATGTGTTGACAAAGACTAACTTTCACTATTCTGAGAGGAATCACCAGACTACCTACTGGGTTTTTTTGTTTGTTTTCTATTATTTCTTTTCTTTACACATATTTAGTTTAACATGGATGTGCCACATTACGATGAAAAATAACTGCATAACTGAGTAATTCCTGCATTGTGTACTAGAACTCGTGTGTACATGCACACAAAATCCTTAAATATATTGTTTAAAAAATGAACTCTTTGATGTAACTTGGACAATTCTGACTATATCACGCCACTTAATCCTCTGAGGTTGTTCTGATACACCAACTTGAAAAAAAAATATTTAAAGGAGAGAAAATTCAGTTTTTAAAGAGATAAACTGCTATGAGACGATACTTTAGCGTTAGCAGCGTGTTAGCGGCAGCAGGCTGAGTGTGTGTGTGTGTGTGTGTGTGTGTGTTCACCAACCATAGAGCGAGAACTCGGCCTCCTGACCCGTGTCGCTCTCGCTCGACGTGGACGTCAGGCTGGTCGTCAGGGTGTTGCTTAGCAACTGTCCCACCGACAGACCGGTGGTGGCCGTGGCTACGTTATTGCTGCTGGTTACTATGGAGGTTGACATGGTAACGGTGGAGGTGGTGCCAGTGGTGGTGAGGTTAGGAAAGCTCTGAGCGCCCATGAGAGGAGAAGCTGCAAACAAACAAACAAACAAACAAACAAGATGGCGGTTAGTTGGTCAGAAACCAAGGAGACGAAGCGGCGGGTGAAGCTCGTTATGAAACGGCTGCTGATTGGCCGGAGGCTGCTCATGCTGACCTGCCTCAGATCTGACAGAAGTTTGGACTCACTGGAGGATCTTCATCAGTTCTGCTGAGTCACTCTGAAATACGCTGAGTCAGGTTTCAGCTGCTGACTCAACATTCTGAACATTTTGACTGTTTTACTGCAAGTGAATCTCACTCTCAGCATCAACAATTCGACCACATCTGTAGATTTAGTCTGAATATTACGGGCTTCTGGAAATTCTCAGCATCAAACACAATTTTTACTGCGCTATTTAGTTTTTTTTCTGCACCAGTTTCTAATAGAAATGTCTTTATGTAAAGGAAAACACTAAAATCCTGTTTTGTGGTAGTACTCTGGTAGTACTGTAATGTTGCAGTCAAGTACTCAGAAGTACGTTGCTGTAGTACTGCTCAGTCAACCCTCGTGTCGTCCTGCGGGTCAAACTGACCCGTTATAAAGTTTGAAAATGTGGAAAAAAATTATATTCACATGTTCAACATTTTGGGGATTTTTTTTTTTTTTTAAACATTTTTTGGTGGAAGAAAAGAAATCTTCAGAATGAGACCATGTCTCAGTGAGATCACCTGTATAAATAAAGGCTAAATAAAATAAAAAACAAATATTTTTAAAAATTTTTCTTTAAAAACATTAACACAAAAAAATTCAATTTTTTGTGTGAATGTTCTTGAACAAATTTACAAGAATTTGAGGTTTTGCAAATTTTCAGAAATTTGGGGAATTTTTTTTACTGAATTTATGGATTTCGTTCAGACAAGGAAACAATATTTTTTGGTGCCCGAAAATGAAGACAACAGGAGGGTTAAAGGTAGTATTGTTATAATAATGCAGTATTAGCGTAATGAAGGGCCGAACAATTAATTGATTTTAAATTTAAAACAATAGAATTAGTAAAACACAAAAGCTGCGATTCAGCAGATATTTATGCAGCGTTTAGCCAGAGGTTAGTCATTATTATTATTACTTTATTTTGTGTCAAACTTTGCTGCTCCTGAACCATAAGTGATCTGTTTTAATGTCAGTTCACAGAAAGGTTCAGTTATTTAATTATTATTTATGATCTATTGAACTAAACAGTCTTTGAGGTGACAGTTCCAGCTCCTGTTTTATTAAAAACTGTAATAAATACCAGCTGGAAGCAACTATAAGCTCTCACCTTTGGAATAAAATATAGAGAAGTTCATGTTTTGATGTTGTCTTCTGAGACATTAAATCCATGACATGCTTTAAATCCGATGCACAACAAATACTGAAGTTTTAAAAAATAAATTGCAAAAACATATTTGTTAGAAATTTCACAATTACATTTTTATGGTATGTTGGTGTAGTACTGGTCTGTTGATGGTAGTACTGCAGTAATACAGCAGTATTAGCGGTACTTACTGGCAGTACTCATGACGTTCCTGCCCAGCGTGTTGGTGTTGTTGTCGCTGCTGCTGCGGCTCAGGTTCATGTTGTTGGTTGCGTTGGTGCGCGACATGTTGGGCGCTCTGCGGACGAAGGACTCCATGAGGCTGGCCTCTCTGGAGGACAGGTTGGGGACGCTGGCGCTGGAGCTCATGGGGGCGCCGGCGGCCAGCAGCGAGCTGACCGACAGCCGGGCGTTGGTGGCGGAGCAGAGCGGCCTCTGGGAGGGGGCGTCCTTGCTGGAGGACTCGGAGACGGAGCTGACGTCGGGGGAGCTGACGCTCACTAGCCCCATGGAGATGGCGGTCGCCGGGTCGGCGGCCGTCGCCGTGGAGGAGTCCTTGTTTCTGGCTTCGTCTCCGACGGCCGTGTCGGCGGTGAGCGTGCCGGAGCTGGACGCCGAGCCGGACCCGCCCTCTGCCGCCGAGGACAGCACGACAACAGGCTCCTGCTGGTGTCCGTCGGGGCCGACCCCGCCTCCTGAGACTCCGCCCACCCCGGCGCCCTGGTCCAGCAGCAGACCCTCGGCCCTCCTCTCCAGCCGCAGGCCGCCGGCGCCAGGCAGCCCGGCAGAGGAGCTCAGGCTGATGTCGGAGGAGGAGGCGACGCTGCAGACGGAGCTGCTGCTGCCCTTCCTGCTGGAGGAGCTGGCCCCGCCCAGCGACGAGGCCCCGCCCTTGTCCGGACAGTTATTTTTCACCAGGCTGCTCCACGACTGCTGCTGCGACGACGACGAGGTGGAGGAGGACGAGGACGACGTGGTGGTGGTGGCGCCGCCGCTGGCCGCCGGCGTCGCGGAGGGTCCCACCGCGGAGGAGGCGGGGCCTGAAACAGTGGATGAGACAGGTTTGGGTGACGGCGCTGTGGCAGCCGACTCAGGGTCGTACCCTGGAGCAAGCTTGAGGTCAAACTTCCCTTCAGCGCCCATACGGTAAGAGTTAGAGCCGCCAGCATCCCAGGTTACATCAATCCAGCCTGGATGGACAGAGAGATAGGAGGGAGACGGACGGATGGATGTCAGAGACCCGGCAGAGAGAGAGACAGGGTGGTAGAGAGAGAGACAGACAGCAGAGAAGCAGCTTAGAGTCAGAGCGGCTCCACACCGAACCACCAAAACACTCAACCACCAAACCGAGGTTTGGTCTGACGTCCTTCAGAGTCACAGTGAGAAGCAGCTCCATGCTCAGAGATAATAATATAGGATTAAAACTGGAATCATCCGTCCATAGAAAATTAATCTGCAACTACTCTGATCATTTTACGGCAACTGTATGAAATATTTTCTCAATGTGGTTGAATGAAACAGTGAGAAAATGTACCTGGTATTTATTGTATTTGTCTCCCTTTTTTTAAACCCTTTAACCCCCAAAATCTACTGATGATTCTGAAAAACTAGTTTAAAAAGCATGTAAAAAAAAAGAGTGTAAAAACAGTCTTTGAATGCATCGTGTGTGACATGCAGTTAAAATCAACCAAATCAAAGTGTAAAATTCACATAAAATCTCTCCATTCTGCATGTCTCATTCATTTCTAAAATAAATAAAAACTGTAAAATTATTATTTAAAAAAATCTTCACACTTAAATTCTATCCTACAACTATTTTGTACAATTAAAAGGAGTTGAGGATTTTTCTATTTCACCCGAACATTTTCAAGAAATTTCAATCAAAGAAGCTCCTGAAGTAACTGTGAATTTTCAGGGATTTTAGATTTAAGGTGTTGTAAGTATAATATTAAATCTAACGCTGCTTCACTGTGACTAAAGAACGACGTGATCTTTGTGGTTTTATCTGCACTGGTGGAGGTTTGTGGTGCGGGTGGAGCGACGAGAGAGAAAAATATGAACACGGTCACAGAAAATGACAATCAAAGCAAAAGTAGAAAATATTTCTGGCAAATGCAAAGCGTCAAAGCCACAAAAGGGAGAAATTAAACTGAACAGTCGACGTCGTCCTGGCTGTGATGATTGTAAATAAACGATAATCGACGGGAGCCGCTGGAGGCGTCGAATCAGATCTGAGTAAAAACACAGAAACAACAGGAGGAGCGAGAGGCGAGGAGAGGAAGAGGAGGAGGAGGAGGAGGAGGAGGAGGAGGGAGGTGTTTGATGAACGCTCTGATTTACATCACTGCTTCCAGCTTTAATGGAGGAAAAACACCAACAAACCACTGAAATCTGCTGCAAAGTTTTTGAAAAAATCCTGCAAACAAAACGTCATCGTGGAGTTTCAGTTCGTCAAAAATATTTTGACCAAATTTAGGGAATTTCATGAGTTTTCAAATCAAAATTTTGAATTATTTGTCCTTTAAAAAGGGGAAAAAGGGCACAAAGTAGCTCCATAAAGTTCTTGTACTTGACCAGACAAGGTTCCAGTTTTAGATGCTTAGACTTTAGACAAAATTACTCAAAATTTGTTCAAAACAAGATAAAAATCTTTCAAAATTGTCATGAAACATGACAAAAATGACTTCAAATTGTCCAAGGACTTAAAATCTATTAAAAATGATTCAAATTTTATCAAAATGTCTTGAAATGTGTCTAAAATAACTAAATCTGTCCACAATGAGATGAAGTTGGTTCAAAATGATTCAAAGTGATCAAAAATGACACAAATGAATAATTAATGGTCTTTGAAAACGGACATTTGGTGGTATAGTGTTAAAGTTTGACCAGACAAGGTTCCAGTTTTTAGATGTTTTGACTTGAAAACTGTTTAAAATGACTCAAAATGATCCAAAATTTCCTTGGATCTTCCACAATTCTGCGAAACTTGTCCAAAATTATTAAAAATGTTTCCAAAATGAGATAAAAACTGACTTGAAACCTGTCAGAACAACTCAAAACTGCCCTAAATGACTCAATATGTGTCAAAAATGACTTGAAATGTGTTTAAAGTTACTCAAAATGTGTTCAAAAATGATTAAATTTGTCCAAAAATCAGATAAAGAATAACAATTAATTATTAGTAATAAAAATGGAAAAAAATCTTCCATCCCGGCTGGTCTAGTGTCTCCAAAATATCTTGAAACTTGTCCAAAATAAGATAAATACTGTCCAAAACTACAAATTAATTAATAATAATAAATTAATTGTCCAAAATGCTGGTATAGTGTCTCCATAAAGTTCCTCTAAGTGTATTTCTATGGATGGATCCATATTCCTACTAAAAATCCAGTCTTTGGTCCATATTTCACCAACTTTTGAGGCTCTAACATCAAGACGAGGTTCCAGTTCAAAACAAAACCACTGTTTTGCATTTCAGACAAAGATAATCGTCCAAATTGACTCAAAAAATTACCAAAGTAACTCAAAAGTAACAAAAAAAACCATTGACAATGACAATAAAATTACTCAAAAAATGACAATAAAAAGGCCTAAAATTATAAAACATCGTCCAAAATGAGTAAAACCTTGTTTAGGACACATAAAAAACAATAAACTGATCCAAATTGATGAAAAAATGTCTACAATGACTCCACAATTGTCTATTAATAAATACAACACAGACAGGTTAGCCTTAATCTGCCATGTTGGTGTTGAGGAGTGATACACAAACTGCTGTTGGTAAAGTTTAAACTCAACTTTTTGAACAAAATGCAGAAAAATCAATGGCTTCTTTTATATCTGTTTGAAGCTGACTGCAGGTAAACGCTCAAGTAAATGTTTGGAGTTTTTCCTCTATTAAACCAATTCATGGAGTTTACAGATAAAGATGTTCAGGTTTTATTTTACTTTTAGTGGCTAAGCCTTTACAAAAGATTGAAAACAAAAGCATTAAAGCAAATCTGGCTAAAAACTCTGAACAGTTCAGCTAAAATCTGTGGAAATCCAGTGAAGATGCTGAACTTAGAGGTCTTAGAAAAGACGTCAACGGTGAAGCATCACAGGAAGTAGAGGAAGAAAACAGTTAATGGAGAGGCATTCAGGAACCTCCAGAGTTTCTGAAACTGACTAAAAACAGGTTTAAATATTTACAGACACAAACATCAGCTCAAATCAGAGCAGAACCGAGGAGCTGAACTCTGCTGATAAAAGAGAAAAGCATGAAAACATCCTGACATCCAACAGCGGTTAAAGCAGCAGTCTGCTGTCGTCCAGCTGCAGGATCAAACATCATCTCCGTTAAATTCTCCACTTTTCTTACCGTTGTGAGCCTCTCCGGTCACCGTTCCCTCTCCAGCCGGGTTCCCGTCCTGATCTCTCCACTTCCAGTCGATGCCTCGGACCACCCGAGCTCCGGGGACGATGTACTTCATCACCTGGGAACGGAACAGGCGGCGCTGACGCCGGAGGTTGGCCTCGGCCTCCTTCACGGCTTTACCTGAGGAGGGACCAAGACAGGAGTTAACATCAGAACCTGACGGTAAAGTTCAATTACTGGAGTTAACATCAGAACCTGACGGTAAAGTTCAATTACTGGAGTTAATATTAGATGGTAAAGTTCAATTACTGGAGTTAACATCAGAACCTGACGGTAAAGTTCAATTACTCGAGTTAATATTAGAACCTGACGGTAAAGTTCAATTACTCGAGTTAATATTAGAACCTGACGGTAAAGTTCAATTACTGGAGTTAACATCAGAACCTGACGGTAAAGTTCAATTACTCGAGTTAATATTAGAACCTGACGGTAAAGTTCAATTACTGGAGTTAACATCAGAACCTGACGGTAAAGTTCAATTACTCGAGTTAATATTAGAACCTGACGGTAAAGTTCAATTACTGGAGTTAACATCAGAACCTGACGGTAAAGTTCAATTACTCGAGTTAATATTAGAACCTGACGGTAAAGTTCAATTACTGGAGTTAACATCAGAACCTGACGGTAAAGTTCAATTACTCGAGTTAATATTAGAACCTGACGGTAAAGTTCAATTACTGGAGTTAACATCAGAACCTGACGGTAAAGTTCAATTACTCGAGTTAATATTAGAACCTGACGGTAAAGTTCAATTACTGGAGTTAACATCAGAACCTGACGGTAAAGTTCAATTACTCGAGTTAATATTAGAACCTGACGGTAAAGTCAAAGGAAACACAAACCCGTTCTGGGGCGGCACAAGATTTGAACCAAAAAAGCACTGGCTGTCAACTTTGAACCAACCTAGCACCTGGTGCTCTTTGGTCGAAAGCCCCTATATGTCGGTTCTCACCCAGCTGGTCTTCACAGACGGCCGTCACCGTCCCGTACAGCTCCAGTCCGGACAGGGACAGGTAGTGCGTCTGTCCGCTGGCGTTCTTCCCCATCTGTTTGATCCTGATGTGTCTCCAGCCCTGCTTCTCGTCTTTGGACGGGTCCAGAGGCCAGGTGGCCGTCGACCTGCAGACAGAGGTAACGTTAGCGCTGGTTCAGGTGGTTTAACCGTCGGATCAGGAGCTCAGATAGAAGAGTCGCACCCCGGTTCGTTCAGGCTGCCGTCGTCTACGTGGGTGTAGAGAGTCGTCCAGTTCTGACCGTCCTTCGACACCTGAAACACCCAGTTCCTCAACGCCGAGCGGCCGTAACCCCTGCAGCAGGACGGGAGGAAACACAGAAAGAAACATTAAAGAGGCAGAATTCAATCAGTCTGATAACCGTTAGTCAGGAGCGTTTGTTTGAATAACCTTTGCATCTGAGAGGTGCGTTTGTTTCATTAACTTTTGTGTCTGAGAGGTGCGTTTGTTTCATTAACTTTTGTGTCTGAGAGGTGCATTTGTTCCATTACCTGGCATGTCTTAGAGGTGCGTTTGTTTTGTTACTTGGCCTGTCTGAGAGGGGTGTTTGTTTTACCATCTGTTGCGTCTCAGTGGTGCATTTGTTTCATTACCTGTCATCTCTCAAAGGTGTGTTTGGTTCCCTACCTGTCCTGTCTCAGAGGTGCATTTGTTCCATTACCTGGCATGTCTTAGAGGTGCATTTGTTTTGTTACTTGGCCTGTCTGAGAGGGGTGTTTGTTTTACCATCTGTTGCGTCTCAGTGGTGCATTTGTTTCATTACCTGTCATCTCTCAAAGGTGTGTTTGGTTCCCTACCTGTCCTGTCTCAGAGGTGCATTTGTTTCCTTACCTGGCGTGTCTCAGGGTGTACGCTGAGGGGATAACCCAGAGGCCGAGGTCGATGGCGAACCAGGCGTTCTTGTCGTCGTTAGTGTGACAGTTGAGGGCGGAGCTATCTCTGCTCAGGATGTCCTCCAGACGGCCGTAGGGAAGGTTCCTCCCCTCTGAGGACGTCACCACCACCAGACCGTACGCTGCAGGGTTCACCCACTCGTACGCCGTCCTACAGGAAACACAAACACTCGTATTTAACGTTTTAAAGTCGACATGAACCAACGAGGTGTTTAACCTGCCTTTACTTGATTTTTACTGTATAAAAACTTTTCTTGAAGGTAATTGTTTTGTCTGTTTGCAGTAGTTTTGTGTTTCTGTACTTACTTGGCATTGGTTCCGACCCAGTAGATGATGCCGTTCTCATCAAAGTCGTGTTGGTGTCTGAAGGTGAAGGTCTGTCCTTCCCTCAGCTTCCTCACGAAGACGAAGGACGAACGCTCAAAGTCGTACCACTGCTTCGCCACCTGGAGAGGAAGAGGAGGAGGAAGAGGAGGAGGAGGAAGGGGGGGAGAGGAGGAGGATGAGGAAGAGGAGGAGGATGAGGAGGAGGAGGAGGATGAGGAAGAGAAGGAGGATGAGGAAGAGGAAGGTTCAACCAAACTACTGGTTCTGTGCGTGTTGTGTGTTTATAGTATGTATATTGTGTATTATCAGTGTATATTGTGTATTATCAGTGTGTATTGTGTATTATCAGCGTATATTGTGTATTATGTTGTGTATATTGTGTATTATTAGTGTATATTGTGTATTATCAGTGTGCATTGTGTATTATCAGTGTGTATTGTGTATTATCAGTGTGTATTGTGTATTATGTTGTGTATATTGTGTATTATTAGTGTATATTGTGTATTATCAGTGTATATTGTGTATTATCAGTGTGTATTGTGTATTATCAGTGTGTATTGTGTATTATCAGTGTATATTGTGTATTATCAGTGTGTATTGTGTATTATGTTGTGTATATTGTGTATTATTAGTGTATATTGTGTATTATCAGTGTGTATTGTGTATTATGTTGTGTATATTGTGTATTATTAGTGTATATTGTGTATTATCAGTGTGTATTGTGTATTATCAGTGTGTATTGTGTATCTTCACCATCTTGAGCAGGTACTGCTCCAGAGACTCCACGGTAGCGAGCGGTTCCATCTTCAGCATGCGTCCGGTCCGGTCGATCAGAGCCGTCTCTCCCGGCGCTCGCTCCAGACGGAACCGCAACCTCCGGGTCAGGATCTGTCGCACAAACACACACTACATCAGGTTTCACATGGGCAAACGCACACTAACGCACCCGGTTGTCGGAGCCTCGCAAACACAGCGCGGCTCACCTGCAGGTTGTAGGAGGATCCTGGAGTGTCGTACAGGTGCAGAGGTAGACGTTCTATCGACTCCAGGACGGCGATCAGTTTACGGATTAAGGCAACAGCTGGTCGGCTGCACAACACACACAATAAAACACACAAATAGTTAATTTACAGCTTTTATCTGACTGTTTAAACAAGATTCACTTTGATTTTAAGAACAAAATATACTGATTTCTATCTAAACTCTGACTTGTTAGACTTTCATGAGCTAAAATCAGGTTGTGTGCATCTGTCGCTGTGTGTGTGTTATTGTGTATATCTACCTGTCTGTGTTTGTCTGACTGTGTGTAAATTAATCTGGTTAAACAGCTGATTAATGATGATTAATTGTTACAGAACATCTGTAAAATCTGTCAGTGTGATCCAGATGTTACCTCTCATCGTCTTCGTTCTCGCTGAAAGCCGCCTTAAAGACATTGATCCTGTCCATTAAAGGCTTACAATCATGTTTTAGGTCCAGTTCCACACTCTGAACACAGAAAGACACACAACAGCTGGTCACACATCTGGAGAGGGCTGTGCAGAAGACAGGTGCGTGGAGGTGGACAGGTGCATGGAGGTGGACAGGTGCATGGAGGTGGACAGGTGTGTAGAGGTGGACAGGTGCGTGGAGGTGGACAGGTGTGTAGAGGTGGACAGGTGTGAAGAGGTGGACAGGTGTGTAGAGGTGGACAGGTGTGTAGAGGTGGACAGGTGTGTAGAGGTGGACAGGTGTGTAGAGGTGGACAGGTGCGTAGAGGTGGACAGGTGCATGGAGGTGGACAGGTGTGTAGAGGTGGACAGGTGCATGGAGGTGGACAGGTGTGTAGAGGTGGACAGGTGTGTAGAGGTGGACAGGTGCGTGGAGGTGGACAGGTGCGTAGAGGTGGACAGGTGTGTAGAGGTGGACAGGTGTGTAGAGGTGGACAGGTGCATGGAGGTGGACAGGTGCATGGAGGTGGACAGGTGTGAAGAGGTGGACAGGTGTGTAGAGGTGGACAGGTGTGTAGAGGTGGACAGGTGCATGGAGGTGGACAGGTGTGTAGAGGTGGACAGGTGTGTAGAGGTGGACAGGTGCGTGGAGGTGGACAGGTGCGTAGAGGTGGACAGGTGTGTAGAGGTGGACAGGTGTGTAGAGGTGGACAGGTGTGTAGAGGTGGACAGGTGTGTAGAGGTGGACAGGTGCATGGAGGTTGACAGGTGTGAAGAGGTGGACAGGTGTGAAGAGGTGGACAGGTGTGTAGAGGTGGACAGGTGTGTAGAGGTGGACAGGTGTGAAGAGGTGGACAGGTGTGTAGAGGTGGACAGGTGTGTAGAGGTGGACAGGTGTGTAGAGGTGGACAGGTGCATGGAGGTTGACAGGTGTGAAGAGGTGGACAGGTGTGAAGAGGTGGACAGGTGTGAAGAGGTGGACAGGTGTGTAGAGGTGGACAGGTGTGTAGAGGTGGACAGGTGTGTAGAGGTGGACAGGTGCATGGAGGTTGACAGGTGTGAAGAGGTGGACAGGTGTGAAGAGGTGGACAGGTGTGTGAGGTGGACAGGTGCGTGGAGGTGGACAGGTGCGTGGAGGTGGACAGGTGCGTGGAGGTGGACAGGTGTGTGGAGGTGGACAGGTGTGGAGGTGGACAGGTGTGGAGGTGGACAGGTGTAGAGGAACTCACATTGTTGAGGACGGTGAACAGAGCCTGGACCAGGCCGCTGCTGCACATCTCGTACGGAGAAATCGTGTTTTCGTCCTTCAGGACCACGATCAGGTTCTCCAGAGCCGTTTTCATCAGATCCCTCCAGGTGTTCTCACCTTCAGTACACTGGAAACACACACACAAAAACAAACAAATAAACACACATAATGAACACGTCAACATCACTGTTTATTACTGTAACCAGTCTAATGCGACTCAACACTGTTAAGCCGTAGATGTCCTCAAACATCTAAACCAGCCGCCGGTGAACTAAAACCAGGACAGATTCAGCTGCTGCAGATTATTTCTGCCTCAAATGCTTTCAGAAATACTTTTCCCTGAAGTGTTTTTGAAATAAAAGGGAAAGTTTGCAGCCGAGCCGCTGAGTTTATCCGACTCATCTGCCAGACCGTCCAGCTGAAAGCTCGGTCATGTGACCACGTAGCGGCCTGTTGCTGCTCAGCGCTGTCATGTGACCATGTCGTGGTCCGCTAGTGACCGCCCATCATTCGTGTGATTTTCAGATGTGGTACGTTGACATGCAGGAAAATCGCATCTAGTGGACACACGGCTTCAGTCTGTCTGTGTACCTGTCCAAGTGCATTATTGTGTATCTACCTGTCTGTGTGTGTGCAGCTCCCAGGCTGACTCCAGCTGGGTGGAGATGTTCCTCAGGGTGACCACCACTCCTCTGGGCATGCTCTCCACAGCCTTGAAGTGGTCGTCGTACAGCTCCCTGGCCATGCTCTTCACCTTCTGCTTCGTCTTCTCCAGCTTCGACTTCAGCTTCCTGCCGCGTTTCCCCGTCCAGCCGGTCACAAACTCAGAGCCTGAACACACACAGAGACACACAGGAACATGAGCCAACATCTACCACAGTAAACGTTCCCATCCTAATCCAGACTCTCTGAGACTCACCCAGTGACGTCTCTGCGGTGAACGAGTGTTTGGTTCCTCTGTTGGACTCGAACACGAAGCCAGGCAGGTCCTCCTTCAGGATGGTGGCCTGCTGGCCGTCTGAGTTGTGGATGGCGATCTCTCCGTCCTTCAGGCAGGTCAGGGACCAGTTCCCCACCGTCAGCTTGGTGGGACCCACGCTGGACAGGATGGGCTGGCTGGCCGTCACCGGCTTCACCTGACTCCTGGCTCTCTGCAGCTTCTCCAGGAACTCGCTGCGAGACTCTGGAGGAGGAGGAGGTCATTGGTCAGAGCTACAGATAAACACGGATCATTCACCGTGATCTTAGCGTGTTATTCCTACCGGAGCTGTCCGATCCTCCCTCTGGACTCCCACTGGAGTACATGGTGGCCAGCTTTCCATCCAGGATGAACCTGAACCAGCCGTTGGATCCGTTGGAGAGCTCCAGGGCGGCGGCGTCCGACCAGATGTAGAGGCAGTCCCTCCCCCTGATGATGGACCAGTCCCTCCAGTGGTAGGGCTTCCCCTGCTGGATCTCCCTGGCGTCCTCCTGGACCTCCTCCTCCTGCAGCTCAAACATGCACAGAACTCAACCACATGGACTGGAGACGGTTTAGATGTTTGTCCAGAGAAGATGCAACCTCAGCTAAACCCAGTCTGTCTGGAATTTGGAAATTTATTAACCCTCTGAACTCCAGGCAGCAGTTTCTGAGGTTTTTTTCTCACTGTGGACTCATTTCAAATTTCTGCATCTCTATGGAAACAACACAACCACAAAGAAAGAAAGAACTCAGACTTTTCCTCTCTCCTCTGCTCATCATCAGTAGAAAGATGCTTCACCATGCTGAATGGATCTCCAACAACTTGCTCTTCTGTATATTGAGGTAAAACTGTCCATAATTCATCCAGATTCAAGTCAAAAATCTGTCTAAAATGACCCAAAATGGTCCAAACCTATTTGAAACTTCAACTAAGGAACATGAAATTGTCCAAATTGACGTGAAATCTTTCTGAAATGACTTCAAATTAGTTAAAAATTACAATTTTCAAGTCATTGTGACTTAAAAATTATTTCTGAAGAATCTTTAAATGAAATGCGTAGGAAGTGATTTTGACCAAATATCACGATTTAAAGTTTATTAATTTTATAGACGGGTCTATCCATCACAAATGATGTGTGTCGGAAACTTGAAAACATCTTCACAGTTTCTGGTTTTGATAAACGCTGCAGGCAGTTTTTGGGCTTCAGAGGTTTTTAAAAAGGTGCGATAACTTGTGCTATGTTCCATCAAATTAAATGAAATAGAACATCTGCTGTGTTGAGAGTCTGAATATTTAACTAATATCTGAACTACATGAATAAACATAAATCATCTTTTTGTCCTGTGAGGCTCTGAGCCAACAGTCTTTGTGGCTGAACGTCGGCCTTGTGTCTCTACCTTCTCCGGCTTCGCTTCGTCCTCGTTCTCGTCATCAGACGCCGGCCCGGCCAGAGTGGACACCTTGTTGATGACTCCTAGTCGGGCCAGCTGGTCGAGGAAAACGTCTCCACCTTTATCCACCAGATCTCTGATGATCTGCAGAGCCAGCAGGTGGCCGTCGTCATCGTCCTGGCACAGAGAGAGGAGAGACCACATAAAGATAAGTATTTATCAAAGCCAGAGAAGGACTGCAGTAAGAACCGAGATAATAATGATGTTAATTCCACACAGGAGAGACCTGAAGTTCTCTGTAACTCGCTGGAAAAGTAGGAGTCTATCTTCCTGAGAACCGAGCAAATAAAGAGTCTTTCACTGCAACTTTTTTTGTGATTTTCTGCATTTTTGGAGCTAAAACAATTCACAATATAAAACTACTTTTATTTGAGATTATCCAGCATGTCCACTGTAGTGCACAACACAAGAACAAACAAACAAAAAAAACAGCGACATTTGAAATCAAAACAGGCTGACAAGAAAACAAGAATGTCAATCCATTTTCTAAAATAAAAAATCTAAAAAGAAAAAAAAGTTAAAATTATTTTTTTAAATATGAAACTTCTTCTGCTTGGCTGAATAAATCTAATCAGCGTATAAAGTGAAAATGGTTAATTTCACACATTCACCCTGAACAGAAGAGGGGTTTTGTGTAAATTTTTCAAGTCCATGAAAAAAAAAATTCAAAATGGAAAATACAATTTTTTTAAAATGTACATTAAAAAAAAGTTTTAATGTGTATTTTTTCTGAAAAATGAGTGAATTCTTCTCATTGAACCGTGATCTGTGAGAGGCAAAGAACATTACACTGAATATGGATTTAAATGGTTAATAATGGCGTTAATATTGAGATATAAACTATGCTTACTGGGAATTTTTAGTTTCTGATACTTTTGGATAATTAAATATCATTGGTGTTCCTGAGAAACGATCCTAACAGGAGGATTAAGAAACTAAATCAAACTGAACATAAATTAATTTGTCATTAGTCAGGAGGTCTGCGTTTGGTCTCGGCATGACAACAAAGTTCCCCTCGTTCCACCTAGTCACATATCATTGGAAAAGCCAGGAAGTCCTCTAGTGAGCACATCAGGATTTAGTACAGGAGCTCAACCCAGTGAAAAGATAGTGATAAAAAACAAATGTCCACTATGGAGGACATAAATGAACGGGCCGGGTCTCAGGAGGATATCGCCATCAGCAAACGTTCCTTCAAGTAAATTCAGGTCAAGCTAAGTTGTTCACAACTACAAAAGATGTGTAACAGAGTGTGTACCTCCTGGTCCAGGACAGTAGCAGTGATCTCCACCAGCACCGTGGGCAGGTTATGACCCGTCTCGCTGTCACAGACCTCCTTCAGCAGAACCTCACTGCTGTAGTGGACCATCTTCCTGATCAGAGCCAGACTGGCTTTCCTGGAAAGCAACAATAAAACACACTTTAAAAGGTGCAGTTTACCTTGGATCTGCTGTAAATGAATCCTGATAGTGCTCTGAATCAAACTACTGAGGCTCCGTTACCTAATAGAAGGCAGCATGGTTTGCTGAAAGGTTTGTGCAAAAACAGGCAGAAGTCTCTTTAGGTAGATGGGAGCCATCTCTGGGTCTCCTTTGGGTTCGCTGCCCTCCTCTTCCTCCTTGTTCACATCTTTCTTCTTCTTGTCGTCGCCTTTGTTCACCGGACACATCCAGTCTCCTGAAACACACAAACAGATCCACGTTGAAAGGTGTATCTGCATCATTCTGGTCAGTAAAAACAGCAACAGCGTCTGAAGCACATTAAACTGAACATGGTTTACTGAAATAAGAAGAAGTAAGAGTCCAAACACTGGAAGATGCAGGTTTCTGATGTCCGCAAAATAGATTTAGTCATCTGAAGTTTATTTTATCCAGCATAAAACTTACAAGTTTCAGTCAGTTTAGACAATCTTTGTGTTGTTTTTGGACACATTACAAGGAACTTCAGACATTTTTTAATCAATTTGAACAAGTGTCATTTTAGACAATATTTATGTAATATTTAACACATTTCAAGTCATTTTAATCATTTTTTTTCTCATTTTAGAGATTTTGTCATTTCTAACAAGTTTCAAGATATTTAGAAAAAGTGTTTTTTTCATTTTACACATGTGTATGAATGATTGATGCTGTTTTTTTCATTTCAAAAGTCAGAGTGACTCCCAGAACCCCAGCAGAGTGAAATAAAGCACCATATAGCGGCTAGCAGCAGGTTTACTGACCAGGCGACTGCAGGATGGCCACCACCTCGCTGTGTCCTCTCTCTCTGGCCTTGTCCAGAGGCGTCTTCCCGTCCTCGTCCCTCAGGTCGGGGTTGGCTCCGTGACGCAGCAGAGTCTGGACAGGAAGTGACACATGAAGGCGGTCAGAGGAGCGATTAGCTGTGTAATTTACGCTGTCTTCAGTGTGTTTGTGCGTCACCTTGGCGACTTGTGGGCGTCCGAAGCAGGCAGCGTAGTGTAGAGAAGACGACCTCTGGCCTCTGTTGACGTCTGCCCCCCTCTCACACAGAAACTCCACCTGGAAGGGCAATAAAGGCTCACATTAGAGGAACTTCACTGGAAAACTCAACAAAAACCCCCAAAAAGCACAACAGGCGGTCAAAGTGAAACTAGGGAAAAGAAACAAACATCCCAGTGAGGGCGAGTCAGCAGAACATGGAAATACTTTAACTCCCTGAAGCACAAAACCTGAATACATACCTGAAAGCATGTTGTTTTTTCAAGAAGGCACAAAAGGTACCATTTATCTCACGTTGCAAGTCTTTTTGGACACATTTTTGTCAATTTAGACAAAATTTGTGCAATATTGGACACGTTCCAAGTTATTTCAGACACATTTTTATCAATTTAGACATGTCTCAAGTTGCTTTAGACACATTTCAAGTAATTTTACACACATTTCAAGTCGTTTTAGATATGTTTCGAGTCATTTTAGACACATTTCGAGTCATTCGAGACACATTTTTCTTCATTTCAGACACATTTGTGTCATTTTAGATAATGCTTGTGTAATATTTGACACACTCCAAGTTATTTTAGACACGTTTTTGTCATTTTAGACAAAGTCGACAGAAATTGGAATTTTTTTTTTTAATCCTCTGAACTTCAAAACCTGCCAAAATATCTGAACGTATGCTTTCTTTTTTTTCTTTTAAATGGCACAAAATACTGCATCAACAGCTAGCGTGACAATAAGACACAAGGAGTCAGGAGTTTTGTGTTTTTACCATTTCTTGTGTTCCAAAAGCCGAGGCCCAGTTGAGCAGCGTTTGTCCAACGTCATCCATGAAGTTCACCTCAAAAGCTGCAACACAGAACAGTTATTAGTCACTAAAAACCCAATTCTCAGTCTCACATTTGACCTGCTCTCTGCACAGTTTCACTAAAATCTGGTTCGTTAATCCATTTACAAGCTGTATGTGGAGGTGAAGTTCATTAGAAAGCTATTTTGTTTATTGTGTAATGTAAATACAGAGAGTCTAGCTGATGTGGACAAAATACAACACAAACTACACACAAGTCAAGCTGTTTATGATTATCTGGCAACACGACTCACTATATTTACTAATTTTGTTTAAAAAGCTCAGAATTCAGGTTTAGAAAGTTTGGCAGTGAAAGTCAGAGCTTCAACCAAAGAGGGAAAGCTTTGCAGAACTTGTTGGAAATCAAATTAAATTGAAAATCAAATGAATTCTGCATCATGCCAGTCATTAAAAACTGTGATAGAAGCACGTTGACTGAACATGTAAATGGTTTGTCTGATTTAGTATTTAAGAAATAAAGTGTTCAAATGCTAAAAGATGCAGAGAAAACTGCATCCTTTATCATTTGGACTCTTTATTTCTTAGTTTTTCTTTAATTTCTTGAGCATTGTTTTTACATTTGGACATTTTAGTTCTTAGTTTTTATGAAAAACTAAGACCTAAAGCGTCCAAATGCTAAAAGATGCAGAGTTTTCTCTTAGTTTTTCCATGAAAAGCAAAGAAATAAAGTGTTGAAATGCTAAAATATGCAGTTTTCTCTGCATCTTTTAGCATTTTGACTCTTTATTTCTTAGTTTTTCTTTACTTTCTTTATTTGTTAAGCTTTTCTGTAGCATTTGGACACTTTAGTTTTATGCAAAACTATAAAATAAAGTGTCCAGAGTTTTTCTTTTTGCATCGAGGAATTTTACAGCCACCAATAAGGAGGGAAGACTTTGTAGAACTTGCTGGAAATGAAATCGTAAATTATGTGTGTAGATTCTCAGTCATCAGGTCATTGAAATGGTAGGATGGTGGCCTCAGCAGAAACCAACTGGACTTCTCTGCTACCTGGGAAATCGAGCTGCTTTCTACTGAAGCTCCTACCATTAAATTCTGAATGAACTGCTGCAGAGTCACTCCAGTTTGAGACGTTCATGTCAGCCGTTCAGCGTTTAGCTCCTCACCTCCGGTGTCGATGGCGTCGATCAGAGCGTCGGTGTCTTTGCTGCGGATACAGTCGATGAGCTGTCGGTGGGATCTCTCTCCTGAGCTGTCGAGGCGTCGCAGGCCCGGGATGCGACCCGTCGACCCAGCCGTGGACTTGGGCAGCGCCTTCCTGCCCTCGAACAGCAGCACCAGCAGGAGGTCCACCAGCCGCATGGTGTCCAGCACGCAGCGCTCGTCTCCTCCCAGAGCCGACTCCATGGAGTCGGGCAGCGCCGAGCGCAGCAGGTCCTGATCCGAGGAGGAAGGAGAGCAGACGTTAGTGGGACTTCCTGGTCTGTACAGAACCAATAACCCCTCCAGGTGAGCGTACGTACGTGCGTGACAACCGGCGAGCCCCTGCACAGCGTGGACAGCAGGCTGACGATGGTGGACACCTGGTTGCTGAGTTTGGAGTCGGAGGCCGAGGGGGCGGCGCCGGTGGAGGGCCGGCCCGGCTTACAGGAGGAGGCGGGGCCGGACACGGTGCCGCCGGCGGCCGCCATGCGGGACAGCAGCTCCTCCGTCAGGCCGTGTTTGGCTAAAGGGGCGGGGTCGACGCCGCGGCGGGTGAAGCGGTCGGCCAATGAGGCGAAGCAGCGCAGAGCACCGTCTGACACCTGCAGGACGGGAGGAGGAACAGCAGCTCAGAAACACAGGAAGAAAAGGAACCAGAGCTGCTGCTAGCAGGAGGCCAACAAAACCAAAGGTGTCCAACATGCGGCCCGTGGGCCAAAAGCGGCCCTCCAGAGGGTCCAATCCGGCCCTCAAAGTGTAAAAATTACAGAGAAGACACTAACTGCAGATTGTAAATGAGTAAAACTAGAAATTTAACCCTCCTGTTGTCCTCGTTTACGGGCAACAAAAAACATAGTTTCCTTTTCTGAAAAAAATTCAAAAATTCAGCAAAGAATTCCCCAAATTTTGGAAAATTTGCAAAATCTTCAGGAAGAAAATTCCAATTATTCCTTAAAAGTTTCCCTTCAAAGTTTTATTTTTAAAAAATCCCCCAAATCTGGCAAGAAAATTCTTGTAAATATTTTCAAAAAATAAGTAAAAATCTTCGAAAAAAAAATCCTAAAAATATCTAAAGTCATTCCATATATATATCAGTAAAACTTCTAATATTTTCTTTAAGAACATTCACATAAAAATCAACAATGTTTATGTAATATTGGACTCGTTTCAAGTCATTTTGGACACATTTTAGCTTTGTTTGGAAAAGTGTTTGTCATTCTGGACAATGTTTAAGCTACTTTGGTCAAGTTTCAGTCAGTTCTTTTGCTGTTTTGTTAAGGTTTCAAACAGTTTTAGACATTTTTAAAATCATTTTGGGCAAGTTTCAAGTTAATTTGAACAAATTTTTATCATTTTAGACAATGTTTTCTGACATTTTTCAGCCATTTTCAGTTTGTCTGGACAAGTGTTTGTCATTTTGGACAATATTCAAGTTTCAGTCAGTTTAAACTGTTTTTGTGTTGTTTTGAACAAGTTTCAAGTTAATTTGAAAAAGTTTTTATCATTTTAGACAATGTTTGTGTAATATTGGACATGTATCAAGTCATTGTTGACACATTTTTGTCATTCCACAGGAGAACATGAAGCCTCTGATCTATTTAACAACTCAAACATGGAACATAAAGTCTGGATCTTCTATTGACTTCAGTCTGACTTGACGTCTACCTGGTGGTCTTCGTGTTTGAGGAGGCTGGACAGAGACTCAACGCAGGTCTCCAGAGACGAGTCCTGAGGCTCCATCTTGCTGCAGAGTCGGGAGACGACGGCCATGGCCGAGTGCAGCGTGTCTTTGTGCACCAGGTGGCCGCTGTCTCTGATGAAGCTCAGCACACAGTTGAGTCCGCCGGCCTCGAACACGGCGCCGGACTCCCGGGTGCAGATCAGCTCCAGCACCTGGAGACACAAACTCTGGTTAGAAGAAATCACAAACTTGATGATTTAACGGCTCAACATCTGCTCTAAATCACACATGTTCTCCCTAAAGCCACTTTCCAGGTGGTTTTAGTCCATATTTGTTAGTAAAGTTTAACTTCAGAGGCTTTAAACTCTAAATTTTTCAGTCAAACAACCAGCATCAAGACATGATAAGAGTCTGAAACATCTCCTTCATTCACAAAAACATAAAACAGAGCATTTGATTTTTAAATATGCAAAAAGAAGATATCTGTAGAAGCAGGGCAGGTCTTTAGTTCTTTCCAAAAACTAAGAAATAACAGTCCAAATGCTAAAAGATGCAGAGTTTTCTCTTAGTTTTTAAGAAAAACTATAAAATAAAGTGTCCAAATGTTCAAAGGTGCATAGTTTCCTCTGCATCTTTTAGCATTTGGACACTTTGTTTCATAGTTTTTCTTTAGTTCCTTTATTTCTGAAGCATTGCTTTAGCATTTGGATGCTTCTGTTATTAGTTCATATGAAAAACTAAGAACTCCTTCATTCACTAAAACATCAAACAGAGCATTTGATTTTTAATTATGCATAAAGTTGACGTCTGTAGAAGCTGGGCAGGTCTTTTTTATTCTTCCTCGACTGTTTTAGACTTAATAACAATATGTTCTTAATTTTGGCTCTGAATGTGAAATGTGTTCATACTTTAGCCTATATTTAGTAGTTTACCCTACTTTATATTAAAGGAAACTCCTGTTAAATGCAGAGAAAGCTTCAGTCTTTATGTAATATTTATCTGATGTACTGGAGTTGAATAGAAGATCCATTTGAAAAGGTCAAAGGAAGAGAAATCGAATCAGAATCCAACAGATAAAGAGCATCTTTCTGCCTCTGAAGCTGAATAAAGAACCCGACTGTCCTGGGAGTCTATTAATAAGGCACCACATGGTTGTGATCTCCTGCCTGTGGTGGTGGCTCCAGTCCAGAACTAAAACAAAACCAGTCCAAACAGGAGATCAGTATCAGCTGCAGTCATCTGCCTCCCAGTCCAGCGTAATGACGGAGCAGCAGACCAGGAGACGCCCTGAACTCACTGGAACCAAACAAACTGAAGCTCCTCTAACCAGGAAACACTCAGTAACCAGATGGAAGTCCTGAACAGAACCAGGTTAAAGGTTTCAGGCCCCAAGTCTTTCATTCCAAGTGCTTTTAGGTCGACATAGAGGCTATAAAACTGATAAATAAGGCAGATTTTAAGGGGTAAAAAGGAACTGGAGGGGTGCCCCAAAGAGATTGACGATGATAAATACCAAGTTAAAAAAAAATTAAGATATATTTTTACCAGTTTAATTAACTGGGGAAGTATATAAGTTTATAAAATGGTTAGAAATAGAAGGAAAATGGCAAAAGGGTAAATACAATAAAATAACAAAATTAAATATTGAACAAGTACAGTAATTTACTATAAACAGTGACAATGTAAATAACAATTTAAAATTAAATACTGCACTAGAACCGTAATTTATTAGAAATAATGAAAATGTAAAAAAAAATAGATGATACAAAATTAAATATTGAACAAGTACAGTAACTTATTATGAGAGAAAATGTAAAGAAAAACAATAATTTCAAATCCACAAGTTGTAAATATTTAACTATTTACACTTTACTTTTATTCCACACCTGTCTCCTCTCACCTACAGTTCACCTGAATATTTGTCACCCGACTGTTGGTCACAGGTGATTTTAAAAAGAAAGCTTTATTTTTATGATTGATCTATAAGTCTGAGATTATTTCTGGAACTTCAGAACACAGTTAATTTAATAAACTTTTAATTGGTTTATTCTGAGAAATGTAAACGAAGGGCAGGAGGACGTCTGATGTCCAAACAGAAGAAAACAGATGCAGTAAACGGTCTTTGTTTTATTCACAGCTGCAGCTTTTTGTTCAGTCTTTCAGAAACACCTTCAGTTCTGTTGCTGCAGCAGCTGGAAGCTCCACTGTCATTATTTTTAATCAGCCTGATTCCAGGTTCCGTTAATTAAATCAGGATTTATTGATACCGTATTTCCTTAAATTAAAATCCAGGTCTGTGGTGATTGTCTATAAACGCCCCCAACTAACAGCAGCCAGAGGAAAAACAATCTGGATAAAATCTGTCTGCTAATAAGTCACAATAAAAGCCATGTCAGGAAATAAAAGGCTTTAATTTGTGGGGGAAAACAAGCTTTTATTTTGAAATATCTGAATCCCAAATGTTAGAGGTTCTGAGTTTAGCTTGTGGATTTAATCTAAAATGTTGTTCATCTGTGTTTGTTCCACTGGAGGTTTTATTTTGGCGCTTTGTTCAAGTTCCTGTTAGATTAGTGACTGGGTGCTGCTCATAAAGACAAAAACTGGAAATCAAACTGCTTCCTCTAAAGTCTTTACTGAAGTGTTGAAGCATAAAGGAGTGCCTTTACTGGAGCATAATAAAACCAGTCTTTGTAGTAAAATAACTTTACTCTCTTTAGATAAAAGCATCGTAAAAATCCTCATAAAGACCTAGAGTTGAGGTGAATAAAGGCTCCGGTCTTTGAGGAAATGCAGCGTGTCGACCGGGGAGGTGCTGAAAAATAGGAAATGAAAACTGCCAACTGTTTAGTTCATCGCTGATTAGACTGGTATGATGGAGGAACATATTAAACACTGTAGATAATAATCAGTTAAATTCCTCCTGAAACCCAAAACCAACTTACTGTTTTTAAGAAAACACCAAAATATTACCATTTATGAGCTAAAAACTGTAAAAGCAGAATCATCTTTAGGTCTTTTGCTTAAAAAAAATCGACCAAATTAAAGCTTTAAATTCTGATATTTTACTGAAACATGTTTATTAAAAAAAAAGAAAAAGAAAGAACAAAAATAAATGGTTTCCAGTGGACAGATTTGGTAGCAAGCTAAAAATGCTGGAGTTCTCGGTGCAGCTGTGAAGTCTTCAGTGACTCACCTGTGACCAGCAGTCAGGTGATTGTGACCCACAGGTGAGTCACTGAAGGCTTCACAGTGAACGCAACTAAAAAACTACACAAAAACCTGCAGCCGTGAAGAAAATGAAGACAATTTACAGCATCTGTATCAGACGTGGGGCTGCACAGTGGCGTAGTGGTTAGCACTTTCGCCTTGCAGCGAGAAGATCCCTGGTTCACGTCCCGGCTCGGACCTGGGATCTTTCTGCATGGAGTTTGCATGTTCTCCCTGTGCATGCGTGGGTTTTCTCCGGGTACTCCGGCTTCCTCCCACAGTCCAAAAACATGCTGAGGTTAATTGATGATTCTAAATTGCCCGTAGGTGTGAATGTGTGAGTGCTTGTGTGTCTGTATATGTAGCCCTGCGACAGACTGGCGACCTGTCTAGGGTGTCCCCTGCCTTCGCCCGAGTCAGCTGGGATAGGCTCCAGCCCCCCCCGCGACCCTAGTGAGGATTAAGCGGTGTATAGATAATGGATGGATGGATGTATCAGACGTCATCCTGCTATTTGTTTACATTTCTAAGAATATACCAATTAAAAGTTTATTAATTAAATTTCTACTAAATTACTGTACTTGTTCAGTATTTTTTCTGGCTTCAAATTCTAAAAAAAGTCTGCTAATTTAAGATGTTTTTAGGACCAAGTAGCTGGAGAATGTTTTCAGTCTTTGCCAACAAAAGAACCACCAGAAGGTAGAAAAAAAAGAAAACTTTTTGTGTTTTGTGGACCAAGAAGCAGATTCTTGATTTAAACTTCTTGTTTCCTATTCTGTAGTAACCGGGTAGTGTGTTTTTCTGTCCAGGTTTCTGCTGAACTCTGACTTTCCTACAAAGACGTCTTCTTTAATGTGTGATGGATGAGGTCCTGTCAGGTCATAAAGTGTCCTCGTAAACACGTCTTCCTGCTCTGAGGATTTATTAGCGGGACGTAAACCGATCCGTAAACAGACTCGTGACTCGAGTTCGATAACTAGCAGCTGCTTGGAGTCAGAAAACCAAACCTGCAATCACAAATCATTCACATCATCAACAAGTCTGGAGGTACAGAACCAGCTTTGTCAGGTTTGGTTGATTTAATGGAATAATCTCTAGAATCCGCTGCAGGGATATCAGTCATGTGATCTGTCCGGCGGGTCACATGACCTCCTCCTACCTTGACACACTGCTCGGCCAGGTCCCTGCTGGTCCGGTTGTTCAGCTCCACCACCACCAGCCGGTTGCACAGCGCCTTGATGGCCCCGTCCACACCCACGATCCTGCGGGTGCACTCGGCCGACACGTCCAGGTAGTAGGTGATGGCTCGGGCCGTGACCTCCAGCACGTTGTCTGGAGCGCTCTCGTCCAGGAAGATCTTACAGAGCGCCGGGAGGAACGTCCGAGGAGGACACCTGATGGAGGAGAAAGAGTCAGCTGACCTTCTACCACCTGCGAGGTGAACGTCTGATTCATGAACGGTAAAAACTCACGTCTCGAAGCAGCGGTCGACGTTGTCAGACATGAGCAGCAGCATGCAGAGCTGCTCCAGGGCGATGAGCTGCATGTCGCGCTCGTCGCCCTGACCCATCTGCAGCCACTCCAGCAGGGTGTCTGGGTCCACGTCCGCCATGATGGCTAGCCTGGAGGGGCAAAAGAAGAAAACACTCAAAAACTGTAAATACAAACCGTATGTCTGAGGGCTCAACTATGAAGTCAGCAGGTATGTGGAGCCTAAAGTCAGAGTTTTCAGCATCATGAAGGTGGTTCTCTTTTAGCCTGGCTACATCTCCATGGTAACTGATGCTACACAGCTACATCTCCATGGTAACTGATGCTACACAGCTACATCTCCATGGTAACTGATGCTACACAGCTACATCTCCATGGTAACTGATGCTGCAGAGCTACATCTCCATGGTAACTGATGCTACACAGCTACATCTCCATGGTAACTGATGCTACACAGCTACATCTCCATGGTAACTGATGCTACACAGCTACATCTCCATGGTAACTGATGCTGCAGAGCTAGAGCTTCATGGTAACTGATGCTGCAGAGCTAGAGCTTCATGGTAACTGATGCTACACAGCTACATCTCCATGGTAACTGATGCTACACAGCTACATCTCCATGGTAACTGATGCTGCAGAGCTAGAGCTTCATGGTAACTGATGCTGCAGAGCTAGAGCTTCATGGTAACTGATGCTACACAGCTACATCTCCATGGTAACTGATGCTGCAGAGCTACATCTCCATGGTAACTGATGCTACACAGCTACATCTCCATGGTAACTGATGCTGCAGAGCAAGATCTCCATGGTAACTGATGCTGCGGATCACAACAGAAATTAAGACCTGTGAAGGTTAAAAACAACATTTGAAATGACTTAATAAAACATTTTAGGGCTTTAAATAAAAATAAAAAAAAACAGTGCAAAAGATCCATGCATGTTTTCAACATCAGTCTTTATTTATAAAAAAGCAGTCAGAGGATAAAAAAGACTGGACTGGAAGTTTATTGGAGTCTGAGCTTAAATTCAACCATTTTGTCGACTGAGAAACATCCAGAACTGAACCAGTTAAAAAAAAATAAATATCACCTTACAGTTTAAATCTGCAGATGACACTCTCCTTGGTGTGTATAAAACGGAGAATCTTTAATTTAGACAAGTAGTTCAAGACAAAATCTGACTTTCATCATCAGCTCCTAATGCTGAAGAACTTGGATTTTATAACACACAGTCTGAATTGTGATCGTCACTGTTAATAGTTGTGATTAACAGTCATTTCCTACAAAATAAAAGCCTCACCTGGCTCCCGGTTGGCTGCCCGGTCTGGCTCAGCGCCCAATCACTGCTCACAGTTGTGTCGCTGTGTGGGACTCATCAAACCAACCGGACGGAGGGAGGAAACACCGAGGAGGAAGCAGTAGTCGCTCTCACAGGGGATTCTGGGACATGAAGTCTCTCTACCTGCAGGGAAAGAGGGAGACATTAAAATAAGTTTCATTCTGCTGAAGATTTCTGATCACAGAAACACAAATAACCATCTGTCATTCATACAGGCACCGGATAATTCCTGGGCAACTGCAGTCCTCTATACTAGGTAGAGGGTAATTCCTGCAGTCCTTTATACTGGGTAAAGGATAATTCCTGGGTGACTGCAGTCCTCTATATTAGGTAGAGGGTAATTCCTGCAGTCCTTTATACTGGGTAAAAGATAATTCCTGGGTGACTGCAGTCCTCTATATTGGGTAGAGGATAATTCCTGGACACCTGAAGCTTGAGCTCACATGGATAACTCCTGAAGTCTATAGTTAAGCTGGTTTACGCAGGGCAGGGTATAATTCCTGGGCAACTACAGTCCTCTACACTGGGTAGAGGATAATTCCTGGACACTTGACACTTGAGTTCATACATACAAAGGACTGGATAATTCCTGAAGTCTATAGTTAAGCTGGTTTACACAGGGCAGGGTATAATTCCTGTGAGATTGCAGCTGTATTACACAGGGCACGTGACTATTTCCTGGATGAACAACGGCTTTATGTGGGGCAGCAGAAAATTCCTCGACAGCTGCGGTAGTTTCACAGAGCACCGGGTAATTCCTGAATACTACAGCTGGTGCATGAAGGGCAGTGGGTATTTCTTGACCAGTATAATTGTTATATGGGGCAATAAAAACAAATTCTACTGCTATTCAGCTCGTAGCAGATCTTAAAGAGACAGCAGATAAGATTCCTGGATGTTTGAGACTCGCGGAAAATTCTTGGAACCCACCGTCACGTTTGTTGTTTAGTTTCATCAGCTGCACTAAATACAGATTCTAATGACACTGAATTCTGTCTGTCTGGTTTAAATCTGTGCTTCTTAGAAGAGAATAAATTCAGGGGGTTACCTGTTTCTTTGTACGTTTACAGACCTGAGAGTTTTTGCATTTTCACTCTGAAAAAACCCCAATAGAAATAAAGCTATCCTGTTTAGTCCACGACCTTCAACTGTAAATCTTGGAGGGTTACAGGCAACACTGGACAAGCTTCGACTTATTTTGAACAATTAAATCTGTCAATGTGCAAATCATCTGGAAAACTTTTAAGCCATATTAGATTATTTTTTTGTTATTTTGGAGGAACGTGGTCTAAAATATCACAAAACAGTGGAAAGTCTTGATCAGACAGCTAGTTGATTATTTGTCGCAGGTTTGGTTTGGTTGCTTTTGTGTTTGGTTGTCGGCGTATTTAGTTGCTGCTGTCGTGTCTGGTTGTTGTCGGCGTGCTTGGTCCTTGTCGCGTTTGGTTGTCGTTGTGTTTGGTTGACGTCGTGCTTGCTTTAGTTGTCATGTTTGGTTGTTGTCATGTGAATAATTCCACCAGCTGATCCTGGAAACAGAAATGAATCCATGGCTTCGTTCACGGCCGTGCGACTTGGTTTGTTCACGTTAAATCCGGGAGCAGACGAGCTCCAAGTTTCCAGCCCACAGCGTCCCGCTGCAGCAGTGCATTCTGGGAGTCGGATGGATCCAGGCTAAGTTGATTAGGGCCTAATTTGAAGGCTGCCTGTCCGTCTGACAGTCTCTCTGTCTGGATATAAACTGGCTGCACTGATGCAGATCCTCTTATCACAGATTAATCATCACAACGTGCCAGACAGCGTCCCGGCCTCCTCTTCTACCTCTCACTCCTCCTCCTCCTCCTCCTCCTCCTCCTCCTCTCCTTCATCCTCCTCCTCCCTGTCAGTTTGTCTTTCATCACCAACTTTCTACGTCCAGATTCAGGTCAACAGAAAACACTTTTCCTGCTCAGTGAGGACAGAAACTGGTAAATGTTTTCTCACTAACACAACAGAGATTATTTCACAACCAATCAGAGTTCAATCAGCGGCAGCAGCTCCAGTTCCCACCTGATATGAGCTCACAAACACGGAGATGATGGATTTATTTCAGCCATCGGATCAGGAATCACAGCGACTTGGGACTGAGCTGATTGAAAGGAAATCAAGAACATTTGCACTGATTTTTCCTCATGTTAACCCTCTTGTTGTCTTCAATTACGGGCACCAAAAAATATTGTTTTCTTGTCTGAAAAAAATTCCAAAAATTCTGTTTGATCGACAGCATAAAACATACAAATATTCAGATTACAGTAAATCTGAGGGTACATTAACACGAGTAAAACTTCTGCTATGTTTATTTACGGATATATTTACACTATTCCAGAGTTTTCGGAGGTTAAAAAAGAGATTTTTTTAAAAGTCTGTAGACTCTGTTTTAGTCTGGACGTGACAAAATTAAAACTTATGGATGCAGAAATCCACGTTTGCTTCCTTATTGAGTCTCACCAGTAGCTCTCAACATGTACAGATGAGATTATTCCTCAAATGAAACGATAAAATGATTTTTCCTGTAGTGTCTCGATCAATATGTTAGATTTAAGTCATTTTTGATGACTGTATTGGCATTTTTTATGCCTGAAAACAACAATTTCACTATTTAATCAACTATTTTCGAAGCCAAGATACCAAAAAGTACTTCAGGAGGATTAAATCTGAGAAGAAACAGGCAATAATCCAGTTTTACGCATCTTTAACTTGACTTTCTGACTTCAGAATCTGAAATCTGAGTTTTATTTCACTAATTTTAAAGGTTTTCTGCAGTGGTTCCATCAATGTGTCAGTTTTATGTCATTTTTAATCATTTTTTGGGTGTTTCTGTGCCTGAAAAGAGCATTTTAACTAGTTAATAAAACATTTAAGAAGCCTTGACAGCAAAAAAAGTGTTTCAGGATGATTCAATCTAAAACGAAACAGGCAATAATCCAGTTTTAAGTTCAAAATGTGTGTCAACATTTCCTTCAGTTCAGACTAAAACAACCTCAGGGTTTTAAACTCAAACTGGAAAAGCACAAGTCTTTTTTTTTCTTTTACTCCAAAACTCTTCAAGGCTTCAAGGGAAAACAGCAGAAGTTCTGGTTTAACGTTAAAATGAAATAATGTTGATGATGTCTCAGAAAAACCAAAACAAAAAGTCTGAAAATGACCTAATTATGGAAGTTTTTGCAGATTCACTTTGTCACTGGACTTTCGGCTCAGTTTTATTTTAAAATGCACTAAAATGATTCATCTGTCTTTTTAAAATGTTAATAAAAGGATCTTTTTTCAACCCCTAACAGGCAATAATTCAGTTTTAAGCATTTTTAACTTGAATTTCTGACACTTTAGAAGCTGAAATCTGAGTTTTATTTTAAATTTTTTTTTAAGTTTTCTGCAGTGGTGCCATCAAAAGTTTAAGTTGCTTTAAGTCATTTTTTATGCCTGAAAAAAGCAATTTCCCAAGTTAATAGAACATTTAAGAAATCAAAGGGTACTTCAGGATGATTAAATCTTAAAAGAAATAGATAATTCAGTTTTAAACATATTTAACTTAAATTTCTGACACCTCGGTGCTGATATGAAGCTGAAAACTGAGTTTTATTTCACTAATTTTAAAGGTTTTCTGCAGTGGTTTGATCAATATGTTAGTTTGAAGTCATTTTCGATCATTTTATTGTTATTTTTTGTGCCTGAAAAGAGCATTTTAACTAATTAATAGAATATTTAAGACATCAAGATACCACAATGTACTTCAGGATGACGAAATGTAAAAGGAAATAGATGATAATCCAGTTTTAAGTGTCTTTAACTTGAATTTCTGACACTTTAGAAGCTGAAACCAGAGTTTAATTTCACTCATTGTAAAAGTTTTCTGCAGCGGTCGTATCAATGTCAGTTTAAATCATTTTTGATCACCGTCTGAAATGAGCATTTTAACAAGTTATTGGAACATTTTGTGCCATTTCCAGCAAGAATGTCACAGTTTGAGAGCAAAAGTGCAGCAGAGATGCTGTTTTCAACCAAGACAGACAGTTTGTATTGATAATATTTAATTTTAAAAAAAAAAAAAGAATAATTGTTTTATTTTCTTCAGATGTAGTCTGAGAACATAGAAAATAGACGATACAAATTTAACGCGATTTGGAAAATATGACGAGAAGATAGTTAAATAAAAGACTTGTGCACATAAATAAATGTTGGTTACATTCAAGCTATATTTGAATGAAGGGACTGAAACAGACGCTCAGTAAATGAATCCGTCATTAACAGGAAGCTGACTGGAGGAAAATGAAATCACACTACAGGCTGATAAAACTTCACAAATTAACAAGTTTCAGCTCTGAAAACGTGACAAATCATTACTTTAGTGTGAATATTCTGTTAATCAATTCATCAGTGTCTCCTTAGGGCTGCTCTGGGGTTCAGGCATATGAGTTCTGTAAAGCGTCTCCAGACAATCTGACTGTAATTGGCTCTATATAAATAAAACTGAATTGAATCATTCGTAAGGTTTTAAAGCAAATATGTGAAAACGTTTAGCTAGAATCTATTTTATGTTGATTTAAACCGGATGTAAACTAGATATCTATGGGTTTTCAGACTGCTGACCTTTAAAATTAGTGAAATAAAACTCAGATTTCAGCTTCTGAAGTACATTTTGGAATCTTCGATCCAATTCAAACAACTTTATTTTCCTTGAGGAACTTGTGCCAGAGCATCTGTGTGTATACTGTACACACAATTCACACACACACGACAACATAACACACATAATAAACACAGGCGACATACTATGCACACAACGCACCCAACATATCAGAGATAGTAGATAAAAAGACTGGTAAAAATTTAAGACTATAAAAGTATATGTTATCCTTACAAAAGTGCGAGGTGCCGAATACATAAATAATAATTAAAAAGATTCTAAAAAGGTGGTAGTAAAATAAATACAATGGCTCAGTCATCCACAGGTCTGATGGATGTGGGCAGGAAACTAGAAATGACTCTCTGGGTCTTCAAAATGAGCGATCTGTATCTCTGACCTGAGGGGAGCAGACTGTACTGTCTGTGCAGTGTGTCATATATAGTAAGTAGGAGATTATATTAAGTGAAGTTATTGTTTTCAGGCAGAAGAAATGACAATAAAGTGATTAAAAATGATGCAATCTAACATGTTGAGTGAGCTACTGCAGAAAACCTTTAAATTTAGTGACTTGTGTCAGAAATTCAAGTTAAAGATGTTTAAAGCTGATTTTTTTCTTATTTATTTATCTTGGCTTGTTAAATGTTCCACTAAATAGTGAAATAGTTTTCTTTTTCAAGCA
This sequence comes from Amphiprion clarkii, assembly GCA_027123335.1. Classification (NCBI taxonomy): domain Eukaryota; kingdom Metazoa; phylum Chordata; class Actinopteri; family Pomacentridae; genus Amphiprion; species Amphiprion clarkii. Next base: position 31,562,618 of record CM049584.1, on the reverse strand, counting down.
TAAAAAAAAACCAAAAACATGATCAGAAATGACTGATTGGACAAAACAGAACATGATGTTGCCTGCTGTTATTTTTGTTGTTGATTTCCGTCTAGATGAATTAATTAATCAGCTGTTTGGGCTCGAAAATGTCAGAAAATAGTGAAAATCAATGTTTCTCAAAGCACAAGATTTAAAATTACATTCAGTTTGTGAAACTTGAAACTATTCACATTTAAGAAGCGACAAGAAAATTTACTTTTCTAACTAGAAATTTACTTTAACTGACGACCAGAACAGCTGGTAAATTATTTAATAGTTGACAAATATTACAAGATAGCTACTGGGACATTTCTGTACTAAATTATGTTTACAAACAAAAACATTAATCTAGTAAATAATAAGTGGTTTGGTGCTTTCGGTTGGTTATTTTTGACTTTTAATAACTCGATTAGAGCTGAAAATAATAGTTATTTCTATTGTTTGTTAATCTGCAGACGATTTTCATTAAATTCTTGGCGAATTGTTTTGACTTTGACATTTCAAAATGTCTTGTGTTCAACCAACACTCCAGAAGCCAAATAAACTCAGTTATCTGTCATGATTGACTTAAATCGTCGCCTCTTTTTGGATAAAAACAGTAAAACTGAACAATCAGTCAAACATTAGTAAGAGACGTTCAAGTTTCTGCTGATGAATCACTGCAGCTCTGAACTCGTCACAAGTCTGTTCAGAGTCACAGATGAAGTATTTAAAGTCCAAGCATTAAAATAATAACCTGAACATCTATAGGACAGTAATCTGGGGACTGAAGCTGAGGATGAAGCTCATGTTTGACCACAGAAAGCTCCAGAACTGTGACTGTCTGTCCTACTAGATCAGCATGAAATAATCAGAGAGAGACAGAAACGGGCCACAGGGAGCAAACCAAAGTCTTCTGGAGCTTATTTTTCCATCTTGTCGAGGCCTCCTTGAACAAACCTCCTTTGTTTGTCACTTTAAACTCACACAATGTCACAAAGTCGGCCAGAGGCAGCGAAATCAGCCGGTCCAAAGCTAGCTGTGTGACCCCGAGTTTCATCATCTGACCGGGGCGTAAGGAGCCTAATTATTTCATCAGACTCAAATCAACATAAGAGGATCTAGCAGGGCCTGTTACTGGTGGCGTTAAGCCCCACAGCTCGGTGTCCGGCCGGTTCACGGAGCTTTAATGGTCGAGTCGGGCTGAGTTCTGAGCATTAGAGAGTCCCCTGGAAGTGGAGCTAACTGGTTAGCAAATGCGCTGCTGTCAGGTCGCTAAAACAAACTGGAACTGCTGGGAAATATCACAAACACACAGCCAGGAACCCCACAAGCTCAAATAACGATACAGGTCGGTTTGTTATCCGACGTAAAATTAAATTAGAGGCAGCGAACCCCGGAGGTCTGCTAACGTTAGCCGGTTAGCCGCCGTTAGCACCACGCTAACGAATTTAGCTGAAATAACATTTTTTAACAAACCACAGCTTCAACATAATTCAACCCCGAACTCTGAGCGTTAAAACAACCGCTACGACGCTTCACGGTATTTAAATGCCCAGTTAACGTCGTATTTATGAGCCAACTGTAACAGCGGCCTTGAACTCCGAACGCGAACCGCGGGGCTCGAGTTCCGGGAGAGCCGGGAGGCCGCGACGCAGCAGCGGACACCCGCCACGAGCGAACCCGGCGCCGCTGCGGGACTCACCGTCTTTTCTTTTCGGCACAGAGACGCTCGGCAGGCGGCTGGATTCTGGTGCTCTGGGTCCGGGGGGAGGTGAGGAGCCGTCTGGAACGCCGATATCTGGGGTTGAATCAAGGCGTTCCCATTTCTTCGGAGCCGCTATAAGGAGGTCAGGGTGGACGGCGGGCCGGTAAACACTGGAGCCCGGACCGAAATGGAGAGCCGAGCCGAGCCAGGCTGATGCGTTCACGGACAGCTTCGAGCTCGGGAAAAAGTTCATCGTCCTAGAGCTGGTAGTTGTAAAACACCGTGATGAAGCTTTAAAGTCTTCATACAATAACACACATTTATTCATGTCTCACATTTCATATGAAGCCTTATTATAATATCCTAAAACACCTGGAAGGGTGTGGAAAGTCATTATTATTTAGAGCTGTTTACAAGCAAACAATTTTCAACATAAAAACCAAAAAACCGAGCGGACTTGAAGTCACCAACATGTACTACAGTTTTATTTCTCTGCTGTTTCCTGTCAATAAATATTCTATTTATATGTTATTTATGTTTCTGCCCTCAGGTCTGCTGCTATTTTAGCATTTACTATTTATTTTGTTTACAGATTGATTCAATAGTGATTTAAATGTTACATTTCTTTAGTTTTGGTTGACAGATTTTGCATTATTTTGTGTCAGTTTTTTACAATCCTTTTAGGTCTACATTTCCTTTACACTGACTTCTTGGTATATGTACAAGTATTTTGGGTGGAATATACCAATAAGCCCAATGTTCAATGGTTCTTCTGGGAATATACCATTAAACCAACCTTTTAGGTAAATGTTCCAGGATGTTGGGTAGAATATACCATCAGATCAACCTTTTAGGTCTACATTGGAAGATTTTAGAGTACAATATTACTCCAAACCTACTTTGTATTTTGTTTTTAGCAAAAGTAGTATTTTTCGGATCTTGCGTCTTTGAAAGTATACTTTAGTTTGCACTGAGTTTTTCTTGTTTTTTGCCTTTTATTCTTATTTTTAAGCATCGGTGTTTCCTCCAGGACTTTGTCCAGCAGCGGCAGCAGGCTCTCCGGGGAGCCGCCCCAACGGCTGCTGGATGAATGTAGAGGAAACCCTGAGCAGTTTCAAAAATCTATCATTTATATATTTCCAGTATCATAATATACATATAATAATTATGAGCAGTGTTTTTTTTATCTGTTCCTTTTAATACATCATTTATTTTACTGCAAAGCAAATACTTCAACACAAATATGATCGAAAATAAATAACTAAAAACACACATATATTTTATTTATCATTACATACGCCAGCATCAGTGCCACAATTATTTTAAGAAAGTTATAATTTACAACTTATCTAGCACAGATTTTATTCTGAATGTAGATTTTTACTTCACATATTTCAGCAACTTGTGTGCCGACAACTTTAATACATGTAAACATTGTAAAGTGTTATTTTATTTCAGGGTGTTTTAAATAAAATAAACAGCAAAACATAATAAAATAAATTACATAAAATGAGATCAAATAAAATATTCTTTTCTTTATTTCATTACAAACAATATAAAGTGTTATTTTATTCCATCATATTTCTGTATTTGTGGCTGTACAGTGGTGTAGTGGTTAGCGCTTTCGCCTTGCAGCGAGAAGATCCCTGGTTCACGTCCCGGCTCGGACCTGGGATCTTTCTGCATGGAGTTTGCATGTTCTCCCTGTGCATGCGTGGGTTTTCTCCGGGTACTCCGGCTTCCTCCCACAGTCCAAAAACATGCTGAGGTTAATTGATTATTCTAAATTGCCCGTAGGTGTGAATGTGAGAGTGATTGTGTGTCTCTATATGTAGCCCTGTGACAGACTGGCGACCTGTCTAGGGTGTCCCCTGCCTTCACCCGAGTCAGCTGGGATAGGCTCCACCCCCCCCGCGACCCTAGTGAGGATTAAGCGGTGTATAGATAATGGATGGATGGATGGATGGATGGATGGATGGATGGATGGATGGATGGATGGATGGATGGAGATAATGGATATTTCTGTATTATTTTTCTAAAGTGTTATTTTATTCTATTCAAAGCCAGTTAAAGACAAACAAAGAATCCACTCATTGAGTTTTAAACCTTTTACTGATTTTATTGATTTTCTGCTGCTGTTAGAAAAAAGAACATTAATAAATGAACACCTGGACAGATGAGACACGGTGCAGCAGGTGTGTGTTACTGTGTGCGTGTGTTACAGTGTGTGTGTGTGTGTGTGTTACAGTGTGTGTGTTACTGTGTGTGTGTGTGTTACAGTGTGTGTGTGTGTGTGTGTTACAGTGTGTGTGTTACTGTGTGTGTGTGTGTTACAGTGTGTGTGTGTTACTGTGTGTGTGTGTGTTACAGTGTGTGTGTGTTACTGTGTGTGTGTGTGTGTTACAGTGTGTGTGTGTTACAGTGTGTGTGTTACTGTGTGTGTGTGTGTGTTACAGTGTGTGTGTGTTACTGTGTGTGTGTGTTACAGTGTGTGTGTTACTGTGTGTGTGTGTGTGTGTTACAGTGTGTGTGTGTTACTGTGTGTGTGTTACTGTGTGTGTGTGTGTTACAGTGTGTGTGTGTGTGTGTGTGTGTGTGTGTAGCTGAAAGACAAACATTCACAGTTTTACATTCTTGACTTTTTACAGCTTTGAGTTGTTAAAGTGCTGATTTGTCCCTTTCAGGCCGCCGTAGTCGTCCTCTCACGTGATTGGTCAGAACAAACTGAACCAACAAATTCTCTGGACACAAAAATAAAGTCTTTGTGACATTCATCCATTAGAAGACACTTCCACTGGTTGATTATTTGTGATGAAAAACCTAAAAACCTCTGGAGGAGATTGAATGAAACTCTGCTCCTCGTTTAGAAGAAACTAAATCACTTCATGGATCCACAAACATCTGGAGGAGAAGAAGGAGGCGAGGAAGAAGAGTTTGGAGAATAAAGATGATTTCATAGCATCTGTTTAGATTTACTGACTAAAAACTAAACAAGTAGAGCAGAAAAATGCTGCAACAAAAGAATACTGAAGACAGAACACCTGAATGAACTTCAGGATGATTCAATCTAGTAACAAACAGGAAATAATTCAGTTTTAAACTTCTTTAACTTGAATTTCTGTACAAATGTTAAAGGTTTTCTGTAGTGTTTCGATCAATGTGTCAGTTTCAAGTCATTCTTTATTGCTTTATTGGCATTTTTTATGGATATAAAAAGTAATTTCACTATTTAATGTAATATTTAAGAAGCCAAGATATATAAAAAAGCAGTACTTCAGGATGATTAAATCCAAAAAGAAACAGGAAATAATCCCGTTTTAAGCATCTTTAGCTTGAATTTGTGACACTTCAGAATCTGAGTTTTATTTCACTAAATTTACATGTTTTCTGCAGTGGCTCCATCAATATGGTAGTTTTAAGTCATTTTAATCATTTTATTGTCATTTTTCATGCTTGAAAACAGGAATTTCACTATTTAATAGAATATTTAAGATGCCTAAATGCACTGCAGGATGATTAAATGTAAAAAGAAACAGATGATAATCCAGTTTTTAAGCATTTCTATATTGAATTTCTGACACTTCAGAACTGAAATCTGTCTGAGTTTTATTTCACTCATTTTAAAGGTTTTCTGCAGTGGTTCCATCAATATGTTACTTTTAATTAATTTCTGATCATTTTATTGTCATTTTTTATGGATGAAACGAGCATTTTAACTAGTTAATAGAACATTTTGTGCCATTTCCAGCAAGAATATCACAGTTTGGGAGCAAAAGTGCAGCAGAGATGCTGTTTTCAACCAAGACAGACAGTTTTTATCTATAATATTTAATTTAAAAGTTTTAATAATTGTTGGATTTTCTTCAGATGTAGTTTAAGAAGTCGAAGAACAAGTTTCAGCAAGGGTTAGGGATTTTGACATAAATAAATGTCAGTTACATTCAAGTTTTCTTTGTTTTTAGTTTCTAAATTGAGCACCAAAGTACAACTAAACTAGATCAGACATTAGGTTTCTAAAATTCTCTACATTCTCCTCCAGGAAAACTTAGATGATCAATTTCTAATAAATAACTGGAGAAGAAAACGTCCTCATGTTAGGTTTAACTTTAATCAGACTCCAGTTGAAGCTCTTTGATTCTTTCTCTTCATTTCCTCCAAACAGAATAAAAACGTGAACATTTAGTGTTAAAAGTGAAGCTGCAGAAACAAACTTTAAAGTTTTCATCAAATGATCAGAATCAGCTGCTCTGGTAGAAAACTTTTCTACTTTCACTGAAGAGGCAACAGACGACTGATTGAACTTCAATAAATGTTGATTAAACAGCTGCAGCATAAAGACAGAGTTTAGTTTCATCTCTGCTGTTCTGTTTTCACATCTCCACGGAGAATAAAAGGCTGATTTCATTTTTGAAACAGGAAACAAACCTTGATGTTGGAGGATTAAAGTTACGACCAGTTAAATCCTCTCAACATTCAGGTTTAAAAAGGAATGTTGTCTTTAAAAAAATCACCTAAATGACACAATTTATCAGACAAAAAACGAAAAAATACAAAGAATCTTCAGATTTTCAACTTTCATCACATGTTCATAAATCTGAGCAATCAGGATCCATCAAAATTCTACAAGCATCATTTAAAAATCCCAGCAGTATTTGTCGATGGGTTATAAACAAAATGACTTCAAATTTGACCAAAAAAGCATTAAACAAAAGTCAAAATGACTCAGAAATCCCTCCAAAATTCAACAAAACTTCAGCAAAATAAGTAAAAAGTGACTGAAATATGTTCAAAATGACCCAAAACAAATGAATGATTACTGGAAACCTACTTGTTCAAAATGCCGCATTATACAATGTTGACCTAATGACTCAAAACGTGCTCAAAATTGCTTGAAACTTGGCCAAATAGTTGCCAAAAAAGGCAATAAATGAAAAAAATGAATGAAATAATGGAACATTTCTCCTAAATGACTCAAAAGTTGTCCAAAATGACATGAAATGTGTTGCAAATGACTCAAAACTCATTTGAATTTGTGCAAGCAGACTCAAAATTTGTCCAAAACAATTTGAAACTTGTTTAAAATGACTGGAAATGTGATTTTTACTTTAAATTTGTTCAAAATTAGCCAGAAATTGGAAGCAAAAACGAGAAAGACTCGTGAAATAACAGAAAATGTGTCCTAAATGACTAAAAATGTGATTTAAAGCCGCGGCTCTAGAAGTGCCGTCTGCAGATGGAGGGTTTTTATTAGAGCTGGAGGTTCTCAGGTTCTGCTGAAACACACAACATCTTCCTGGTACTTTATTCTCAATACAAAGTGTTCTTCTGTAGATTGTTCAACAACATTTATGGATGTTGGAGTTAAAATGAAATGATTCTTTTAGAGTCTCAGCTCACTTTTTCTTCTTTATTTTGGTTCAAATGAGGACAATTCATTTCAGTTTGATCTGTTTTTCTGAGCAGAAATGAATTTAAAGTTGAAAAGTTGTCTGTTGCCTCTTGAACTTTTCTAAATGATTGATTAGTGACAGAAGAACTGATTATTGATGAAAACATTCAGATGAAACAGAATCAAACTGTTTCCTGTTTCTCATCAACTGATTTATTTCCTCCAGACGGTTTTAGTTGAATTATTTAGAATCAGCTGAAGAAAACAAACTTCAGAATCCAACAGGAAGTTCTGTTTGATTTGAAATGTATTTACAGGTTTAACTTTGAACATTTTGATTTCTGATGTAGTTTAGATCAAGTCTGATGCTTTTATTTGTTAAAGTGAAACTAAAACATCTGGAAGGATTCAGTCGCTTTAAACATCGATGATCAGCTGAAGTTAAACTTATAAAACCAGTTCTAGTCAGGTAATCAGCAGTGAGATGTGATTGGTCGGTTTAGTTTCTGTGATGTCATTGGTCGGTTTAGTTTCGGATTCGACCCTAAAGTGCCTAAAAAAAACGGTGCTTGGTGTCGGAAGGTAAAAGTACCGTTTGTCCCTGCGGACAGTGAACGCACCATGCTGATCTGATCTGATCTGAGGTCAGGCGTCTCACAGGAAGTTGGTTTTTAGCGTGATGCTCGGTGAGGACTTGGCGCCACTAGCTTTAGCGCCGTTAGTTTTAGCGTTGAGACTCTCCTGGTTTCCTCTGATGGCGGCTTCCAGTCGAGACTTGAGGTGAGGAGACGAAGAGATCAGAGACCTGAGGAGGAAAAATGAACGTTTAATGAGGTTGAAATACTCACAGAATGTACTCATGATGAAGCATTTTTACTACGTTTGTTTTCTCCTTCAGAATAAAAGCTCAGAGCAGAAGTTCTACTGACTCTTCTTTAAATGAATCTTCCAAATTAAACGTCTGAGTTCCCATGGAGAACTCGTTCATCCCAACAAGACTAAATGACTTTAATTAATCCAGAGCTCTATGTAACTTTAAGAACGTGAATCATAAACGAATCACAGATGGATTAATCTGCTGCTTTGTTCCCAGGAGTCTGACTTTGTGGTAAAACCAGCGACTAAACGTGGATCATAATTAGAAATGTCACAAATGTTTAAGTTTAAAGTAAACCAATTAAAAAAGTGACCAAAAGTTCACAAGAAATGTCCCCAAATGACTCAAAACTTTAACTCTGAAATGAGAAAAATGTGTCCAAAGACTAAAAACATTGTTCAAAATGAGGTGAAACTTGTTAAAATGACAGAAAGTCCGTCCTTATTGACTCAAAGTTTTCCAAAATTACATAAACACATCCCAAATTACACAAATCCCATCTGAAATTGTAAAAACTTGTCCAAAGGGACTCACAAATTGTCCAGAGTTACTTGAAACATACCCAAAATCCTCAAAATTCAAAATAAGTAAATAATTTGTCCAAAATGACCTGAAATTAGTTCTAAAATACTCAAAAATCTATGAAAAAAAACTTGAAACCAGCTAAAATGACGCATTTGTCTCAAATGACTAAAAATGTCTGAAATAACAGAAAATTTGTCCTAAATTACTTGAAATTTGTCCAAAATTATTTAAAAATTAACCTCTCCAAAATGACGAAAACCTCCTAAAATGACAGAAGGTTTTTCCTAAATGACTCAAAAATTGATCTAACTCAACATGTCCGTGTAGTTTCTCATTCATCCAGGTCATGGTTATCCAAAGTTGTTTAAATCAGTCCAACTGGACTTTAAGAAAGTTCCTTGAAGACGTTTCACCTCTCATCCAAGAGGCTTCTTCAGTTCTGGTGGTGGTTGATGCTGCCTCAGCTTATAACCTCTGTGAGGTGTGGTCAGTGTTATTCACATTCCTACGACCATTGCCAAGGTCCGTCTGGCTCCTCAACGATGGTCGTTGGGAGCCAGGGAGTGACACAAAGGGGGTCATTGAAATGCGAGTTTCACCGAGCCCTCATATGCTAATGTTGGTCTAACACTGACCACACCTCACAGAGGTTATAAGCTGAGGCAACATCAACCACCACCAGAACTGAAGAAGCCTCTTGGATGAGAGGTGAAACGTCTTCAAGGAACTTTCTTAAAGTCCAGTTGGTTTGATTTAAACAACTTTGGATCTAACTCAACATAATTCAAGAGAACGACCTCAGGAGGTTTAATGATGCGTTCATGACCCTACCTGAACACTGCTGGGTGTTGGGGTCCGAGTCGCATCAGGTCTTTGAGCACCGCCTCATGCAGCGACCTGGATGCTGAGGGGGCGGAGCCAAGAGCGTTTTCATCCAATAGGAAGGAGATGAGGAGAGGAAGCAGGAAGGAGACGAGATGAGAACCTGAAGGACACAAACAGGAAGTTAACGTTCTGTTAAACTACTGCTGGTGATGAGGTCATTTTAAACTAGTTTAAACTTATTTTGAACAATATTAAGTCATTTAAACATTTAAATAGCTTCTGACATGTTTTAGGTCATTTTTTCAACTTATTCTGGAAAATGCTCAAATAATTTTGGACAATTTTTGAGTTATAGTGGATGAAGCTTCTCCAATTTTAGAGTTTTTGACTCATTTTGAGTCATTTTAACAGTTTCTGAGTAATTTTTTGATGAATTTTGGACGTTTGGATGACGTTCTGTTTATGTTGATGAACGGTTTATATGAAGAACTTTAACTGTCAGAGTCAAACATGTTTAGGTTCACTGTTAGTCGCTGCATTTCTGACATGTAGAGATCAAATAATTCAATAAAAATCACTCAAACTTGTTTAAAACGACACCTTAGTCCAAAATAAACGCCTCGAATATTACCTGGAAGGTAAGAATACTTTAACCCTCGTGTCGTCCTGCAGGTCAAATTGACCCGTTTTAAAGTTTGAAATGTGGGGAAAAAAAATATTTTCACTGTGAAACTTCTGATGTCCACATTTTCAACATTTTTGAGAAATTTTTGAACATTTTTTGGTGGAAAAAAAAAAGAAATGTTAAAATGTTTCTTAAAAACATTCACAAAAAAATTAACCAAAATCCAGTGAATTTCGCTGGATTTTGTTTTTACTGATATATATGGAATCACTTTATATATTTTTAAGATTGTTTTGGAAGGTTTTTGCAAAATTTTTGAAAATATTTACAAAATTTGTGCAGTACTGTGCGGTACTGTGCGGTACTGTGCGGTACTGTGTGGTACTGTGTAGTACTGTGCAGTACTGTGTAGTATTGTGCAGTACTGTGCAGTACTGTGCAGTAATGTGTAGTATTGTGTAGTACTGTGCAGTACTGTGCAGTACTGTGTAGTATTGTGTAGTACTGTGCAGTACTGTGCAGAAATGTGTAGTACTGTGCAGTAATGTGTAGTACTGTGCAGTACTGTGCAGTACTGTGCAGTACTGTGCAGTACTGTGCAGTAATGTGTAGTACTGTGCAGTACTGTGCAGTACTGTGCAGTATTGTGTAGTACTGTGCAGTACTGTGTAGTATTGTGCAGTACTGTGTAGTATTGTGTAGTACTGTGCAGTACTGTGCAGTACTGTGCAGTAATGTGTAGTACTGTGCTACTGACGCTGGGTCTCCTCTGCTGTCTGGATTAAAGCCTCCATGGCTCTGATTCCTTCCAGAACTCCGTTTAGTTCTTCTGGACTCTGAGGTCGACGTCGTTCCACCTGCTGAAGATCAGAAACACCAGGAACATGAATTTAATTCACAATTTAATTGCTTTTATTCTGTTTTATTGGTTAAACATCAGCAGCTTGTTGATAAAGGATTTTATAAAATCACATCTTTTTGGATTTTTACCAGCTGAGAAATAAAAATACTGAGATTTTATGAGTTAACTTAAATTTACTTACATTATTTTACTTTCATAAACATCAATTAAATATTTTAGTGTTCATGTTGTTGAATGTCAGACATCTTTACTATTTACAAAATGTTCTTGAACATATCAGTGTCTTTAAAGACTGAAATAATGAGAGGTCACCGTTGTAATCATTGATCCTGTAACTGATATTTCCCAGGTACTCGCCTCTATAGTTTACTGTATTTAACTCCTGGATCCTGACATAGATGTTTTATTTCTAGGATACACACATTAAAGTCCATGAAGAGCTGAGTGACGGTTCTTTACCTGCAGGTACCGGACCAGAACCGGGCCCAGGGCCTGGATAAACGGGACGGAGACGGCCGGAGGAGCCTGAAACACCGACGTTAGCAGCTGGTAGCATCGACTCACCACCTGGACCAGAACACAGACCAGTTAGTGCTGGTTCTACTGGAGGGAAACCAGCTGGAGGATGGTCTGGGACAGGAAGTCTACCTCCATACTGGTACAGGAAGTCTACCTCCATACTGGGACAGGAAGTCTACCTGCATACTGGGACAGGAAGTCTACCTGCATACTGGGACAGGAAGTCTACCTGCATACTGGGACAGGAAGTCTACCTGCATACTGGGACAGGAAGTCTACTTCCATACTGGGACAGGAAGTCTACCTGCATACTGGGACAGGAAGTCTACCTGCATACTGGGACAGGAAGTCTACTTCCATACTGGGACAGGAAGTCTACCTCCATACTGGGACAGGAAGTCTACCTGCATACTGGGACAGGAAGTCTACTTCCATACTGGGACAGGAAGTCTACCTCCATACTGGGACAGGAAGTCTACCTCCATACTGGGACAGGAAGTCTACCTCCATACTGGGACAGGAAGTCTACTTGCATACTGGGACAGGAAGTCTACCTGCATACTGGGACAGGAAGTCTACCTGCTGGGTATTCTGGGATCTGAACCGGGTCAGCGCTATGTTTAAAAGTCAGAAAATTTTAAATCACTGAGCTGAAACTGGAGGCGACATCGAATCTATCAAATCACCTCCGAGTTCAGGAGGAAGAGCTCCGTTTATCGGTTCTATTCACTGTTTTAATGGTTCTGTTCATTGTTTATTGGTTTTATTCACCGTTTTTTGTGTTTTTATACAGTTTTTGTGGTTTTATTCACTGTAAATTGGTTTTATTCACTGTTTACTGGTTTTATTCACTGTTTTTGTGGTTTTATTCACTGTTTACTGGTTTTATTCATCATTTTAGTGGTTTCATTCGCTGTTTTTTGTGGTTTTATTCACTGTAAATTGGTTTTATTCATTGTTTATTGGTTTTATTCACTGTTTTAGTGGTTTTATTTGTTGTTTTAGTGGTTTTATTCACAGTTTCTGTGGTTTTATTTAGTGTTTTATTGGTTTTATTCACTGTTTCATTGGTTTTATTCACTGTTTTTGTGGTTGTATTCACTGTTTACTGGTTTTATTCACTGTTTTAGTGGTTTTATTTGCTGTTTTGGTGGTTTTATTCACTGTTTTTGTGGTTTTATTCACTGTTTACTGGTTTTATTCACTGTTTCATTGGTTTTATTTGCCATTTTTGAGGTTTTAGTCACTGTTTTTGTGGTTTTATTCACTGTTTACTGGTTTTATTCACTGTTTTAGTGGTTTTATTTGCCATTTTTGTGGTTTTATTCACTGTGTGGTTTATGTGTTTAATATTTCTTGTTACCTGGGAGGAATGTTTGACTAATTACATGATAAAAACATTTAAGTTTACTGCAGCTTTCCAAAACATGGATGTTTACACGAATCCGACATTCTGATTCTCAAGTTTGTCATTTTGGACCAAATCTGAGCCATTCTGAGCAATTTAGAGGCACTTTGGGCACGTTTGGATTTATTTGTTAAGGTTTTGAGACATTTTGGTATCTTGGACAACATCTGAGTCATTCTAGAACAGTTTTTTAAATCACTTTGAACACATTTTTGTTTTTCTGTGCAAATCAAGTTTTTGTCATTTTGATTAAATCTGGGTCATTCTGGACAAGTTATTTTGGAGAGTTATTTTTGACCATTTTTGAGTAATTTTATGATTTTTTCTGTCATTTTGGTCATTCATTGAGTCCTTTTTAAATGTTTAGCAAGTCATTTTGGAAATGTTTTTGTTCTTTTGGGCAATTTTTTGAGTAACTTTAGAAAAGTTTCAAGTAATTCTGCGCAAATCTTTGAGTAATTTTGGATAATTTTCTGTTATAGCTGACATTTACTGGGTCCTTTTAAGGAACTATCAAGTCAGTTTGAACAATTTTTAACTGATTTTAAACATATTTTTGTCGCTCTGCAATGTTTTGGACTCACTTTGTACATTTTGTAAGTAACTGAAGACAAATTCTAAATTGTTGTGGACAACCAACAACCAAACTGAAATGACCTGAGACTGTCCTTATAATGGCTCACAGGGTTCCCTTCAGTCAAACTGAAAACTAAAAATAATTCAAGTAAAAATCTTTTCTTTTGTAAAGCTGCAGGGTTTTGTTGTCGTTTCTCTGAATCTCTGTAACGGAGCTGAAGAGTTTAAAGTCACTCCAACCACAAAGACACAACAGACTCATGAATAAAAACCCAGCAGGAAGAAATAAAGCATCCTTTAACATCTGGAAACAACATGGAGGAACTCCTTAATGTCGACTGGAAACTCTTCATGTTGACTTTTTATGTTTTACAGCAGAATTAAACGTCTGCAGCTTTTATAGATGTTTTGTGTTTAAACTTAATGAAGTGAAACCGTCTGAAGTGATTTAAAGTTGGATCTCACAGCAGCGTTGGACTAAGTGATGATGAAACCCTGACTGCTGGTGACAGAACCTTCAGGACCCGGTTTGCTTCTGGTACTGACCAGCGGGTCTTTGGACTCCATGCTGGCGGTGAAGCGCTGCAGACTGAGCGCGTGCAGAGGCTCCACGATGCAAACATCTGGACCGGCCGACAGCAGGAAGACGGTGAGAGCAGTGAGGAGGCTGATCTGGTCCACCACGCAGTCCGACGAACCTGACCACAGATTGGAGCAGTTTGAGGGATTTAACATCAGTTTAGTTATTGCACATTTTTAGTTTCATTAGACAAACCTGAACACCAACCTGCTGATCGTCTTCAAGTCGTTTTAAACAAGTTTCAAGTCATTTTGGACAATTTCTGAGTAATAAATAAGTTTCAAGACATTTTGAAATCATTTTATCCTTTCATTGTCAACAGGTTTCAAATGATTTAGGTTGGGTTTCAGGAACTTTGTGCAAAAAGTGAGTAACTTGGGCCAAGTTTTTACTTGTTTTGGACAAATTTCAAATCTTCGCTGGCAAGTTTGATGTCATTTTGTACCAATTTATGTTGCTCGGAACAGATGTTAATTTTGACTATTTTGGACAAATTGTAGTTATATTAGACAAATTTTGGTCATTTTTAGTTTTACTAGAAAAGTTTGAGTCTTTTTTGACAAGTTTCATGTCACTTTGAACAGGTTTTTCTCCACAAATTTTGCTTCATTCTGGACACTATCTAGACAATTGTTGGACAAAAGTTTAGTCATCTTGGACGAATTTAAAAACATTTAGTAATCTGGACAAGTTTTGAGACTTTTTTGACACGTTTCAAGTCAGTCTGTGCAGGTTTTTTTCATTATGGAAGAATTGTGATTCAACTGTGTACAAGGTTAAAGTTATTTTGGACAAATTTGAGTAATTCTGGATAATTTCAAAGTCCTTTTGGACAAATCTTGAGTCATCTTCAACAAATTTTAGTCTTTTTGTTGCCAAGTTTCCAGTCATTTTATATACATTTTTCTCTTTGACAAATTCTGATTTATTTTGGACAATTTTTTAAAAAATAATTTCATTTCAGATGCTTTTGGGACATATGAACACAATCAGTTAGTATTCAAATAAAACATCAGATTAGTTGTAACTAATCTTTGCGTTACGGCTGTATTACAGGGTTTTTGCAGCTTCATGGACGTTAAATTTAACATGTTTTTGGTCCACTCTGACGGATTTAAACAGAGCTGAGTGCCTGAAACAGTCTTTAACTCTCGTGTCGTCCTGCAGGTCAAAACTGACACGTTTTAAACTTTGAAAATGTGAGGAAAAAAATACTTTCACGGTGAAACCTTTGTTGTCCACATTTTCAACATTTTTGGGAAATCTTTGAACATTTATTGGTGGAAAAAAAGAAATGTTAAAAATGTTTCTTTAAGAACATTCACAAAAAATCAACCAAAATCCAGCGAACTTCGGTTGATTTTTATGTGAATGTTCTTAAAGAAAATATTATTAGTTTTACTGATGTATATGGAATCACTTTAGATATTTTTAGGATTTTTTTTGAAGACTTTGACTATTTTTTGAGAATATTGACAAGAATTTTCTTGCCAAATTTGAGGGATTTTTTTAAAAATAAAATTTTTAAGGGACACTTTTAAGGAATTATTGGAATTTTCTTCCTGAAGGTTTTGCAAATTTTCAGAAATTTGTGGAATTTTTTTTCTGAATTTTTTGATTCTTTTCAGACAAAGAAACAATATTTTTTGTGCCTGTAAATGAAGACAGCAGGAGGGTTAATAAGTCTACAGAGAGTTTCTATGTGAATATAAATAAGTACCAGAGTCCCAGAGAATCAGCAGAGTGTTCAGAGCTGATCTCAGCAGCAGCTTCCAGGCTCCTCGGCTTTTCTCCTGTCGACTCATCGGAGACGTCACAACAGACTTCAGGGCCTGAAGAGTCGCCTGAACCACCAAACCCAGACCCACTGCGGAGGCTGCCGCCGGGGCACCTGGGAAATTTATTACAGGAATTGGAACAAATCCAGTCCAGTGTGTGTGTGTGTGTGTGTGTGTGTGTGTGTGTGTGTGTGTGTTACCTGTGTGTGTGCTGGGCTGGTGTACCAGCTCTCTGAGGACCCCCAGCAGCAGATAGAGGACTGTGGGGAGGATGGAGACACTTCCTGTACAGAGGACAGAAGCGGACCAATCAGAGAGGCCGATACTGAGGAGCGCTAACGTTAGCAGCTAGCATGAGGAGGTTAAAGTTCTGACCTTCAGGAGAGCAGATGGACGGCAGCTCAGAGAGGACAGAAACCGCAGAGGACACGAGACGACAATCGCTGTCAGTCAGAGTCCAGGCTGAAGAACCACAACCTGAACACACACATAGAAACACACACACAGAGACACACACAGACAGGTACACATGCAAAAACACAGAGTTTGGATCAAACCAGAGAATAAAAATTTACTGCAAGTTTGAAGAAAAACTTTGGCAGCTGGTAAGATATGAGTGTGAAAAATCTGCAATGTGTGAATTTTTAAGTAATTGTGGACAAATTTAAATTAATTTTGGAACATTTGTAACTGTAATTTTGGACAAATTTTTGAATTATTTTTGAACAATTCTGGTCCAGTTCTGAGTAACTTTGGACAGTTTTCCAGGAATTTCAGACAAATTCAAAGTGATTTTGAACAAATTTCGAGTCATTTTGGTCAAATTTCAGTCATTCAGAGCAAATTTTAAGTCACTTTGAACAGTTGTTAAATCATTTTTAGACAAATATTAAGTCATTTCAGCCAATAAGTCATTAAGTTAAGTCACTCTAGACAATTTCTGAGTTGTTGACAATTTCATTAATAATTCTAAACAAAGTAGTTGTAAGTTTTCATTAACGTTTTTACAATTTTCGTGTCATTTCTGACAAACTGAACTTCTCTTGAACCCTTTAGTTTCCACATTTATTCGCTGTTTTGTCCTCGTCTCCCTGAATCTCTAAACTAAGGGGTTTATCTGCTGTACTGATGAAATAATGAAGCTCAAAAGTGATAAATCTGGATCCACCTCTATGGACTTCAAGGACCTGGAACTCTGCAAATATTCCCAGTCTGAAGGTAGAACTCTGGTCATTAATAAAGTTACTGGAGATGAAGAACCAGGTGATTCTCAGGAGGTTATAGATGAGGTATTGATTGATTTTCTTATTGGTCAAGTTTTAAAATCCTTTTCCATACCGTAGGTTTTTGTCATTTTGGACAATCTGAGTCATTTTCAACCGGTTTCAAATGATTGTGAAATGTCAGTAATTAGTTTTTACTTGTTTTGGGAAAATTTTAAGTCATCAGGGACAAGTTTCCTGCAATTTTGTGATTCTGAACAGATGGTCGAGTCATTCTTGAGTCAATAATTTTTCCCGATCGACTCCTCTTCCTTTCTTACCGGTCGGACTGGTCCCGGCCAGTTTTGGACTCAGCTGTGGGAGTTTCCGGACCAGAACGCAGAGGCAGAGCTCCAGAGCTCCGAACACCAGCGATCGACCGGGAATCAAACCTCCGGTGTCTCGTCCTTCTCCGAACTCCGGCAGCGTTTCCTTCTCTGCAGCTCCGTCGTCCACTGAGGACAAACAGAGACGCTCAGCTGGAGTCTGAGGACTTTATTATCATTAGTATGAATAAAATAATTCTGGGTTTACCTTCAGCAGAGTGGCGTTTCTCCCTGACGTGCTCCTGAGCCGCCGTCACGATCTGCTGCAGTAAATCCAACACGGCGAGCTGAACGGACGCAGACTCTCTGGTCACCATCAGTCTGTGGAGGACGCTGAGCAGCTCCACGCTCAGAGCCTGGAGATAACCACGGAGTTACAGCGTCGAAACGACGAGTCTGAACACCAGCAGCTTTATAGATGGAACAAGTTTCACGGCATCTTGGACACTTTCCACGTAATTTCTAATCGGTTTAAAGTTATTGACGGCACATCTTAAAATCCTTTTAGATGGGTTTTAGTCATTTTCAACAACTTTCATGTAATTTTGTCCAAAATGTGAGTAATTTGGGCCAAGTTTTTACTTGCTTTGGACAAATTTCAAGTCATCATGGACAAGTTTCATGTCATTTTATACCAATTTAGTCACTCTGAACAGATGGTTAAGTCATTTTCAACCTTTTTTGAGTCATTTTGCACAGATTTTCAGACATTTTTGCCAAGTGTTGAGTTATTTTGGACAAATGTTTTTCAATTTGAATAACTTTCAAAGGTTTTGGACAAGTTTCAAGTCTGCCACAAGATTCATGTCATGCTATGCAATATTTGACTACTTTTGGCCAATTTTTGACTCGTTCTGGAGACATTTTTGGCATTTTGGATCAATTTAAAGTTAGTTTGGACAATTTTTGTGTCATTTTGGACAAGCTTTAAATCATTTTTGCCAAATGTTGCGTCATTTTGGACAAACTATTTGTAATTTGTCAAAGAGTTGAGTTATTTTGGACAAATGTTTGCCATTTTGAACAATGTTAAGTAATTTTTTTACAAGTTTCAAGCAAATTATTTTGGACGTCTGAGCGATTCTAGATAATTTGAAGTCAAGTTTTTTTAAGTCAGCTGAATCCGGTCTGGACTGAGACCCGGGTGTTTCTAACCTGGTCGTTTCCGATCTTTGCTCGGGGCCAGGAGACGTCCAGCAGCGCCTGCAGAGCTCTGAGACAGGAAGTGATGTTCTCCATCTGGTCCTCAGAATGTGGAGAGCAGAGAAACTCCACACTGATCCCTGAAAATAGAAAAGTTAGAGTCTGGGTTAATGACTACAGTTTCTGATCTGCAGACTTCTGTAATAAAACCAGGTTCCTACCCAGTATCAGGTGCAGCCTGTCGCTGTTGACGTCTTCGGGACTCTTGGCTCCGCCCACTGAGCCGCTGTGGCCCATGGAGGTGGGCGTGGCCGGTCTGGACAGGTTGGCAGGTGTGTCATCTGCCATGAGGAAGCCTGCAGAGATGGTGACATGTTAACACACCTGTACAGGTGTTCAGCTAAAGACAAGGATCCTGGATCAGATCTGACCTGAGCTGTGCAGCCAGAGAGACGAGGCCTGAAGAACCGGAGCCCAGCAGGACGAGTAATGAGCTCTGGCCTGGTTCACCGTCTCTGCTGTGTAGAAAGCTCCTCCTGAAGGACAAACACCAGGAGAAACATCAGGAGAAACATCAGAGAAACACCAGAGAAACACCAGAGAAACACCAGAGAAACACCAGAGAAATACCAGGAGAAACACCAGGAGAAACACCAGGAGAAACATCAGAGAAACACCAGGAGAAACACCAGAGAAACACCAGGAGAAACATCAGAGAAACACCAGAGAAACACCAGGAGAAACATCAGGAGAAACACC
Organism: Amphiprion clarkii; assembly: GCA_027123335.1. Taxonomy (NCBI): domain Eukaryota; kingdom Metazoa; phylum Chordata; class Actinopteri; family Pomacentridae; genus Amphiprion; species Amphiprion clarkii. The sequence continues at coordinate 31,543,456 of CM049584.1, read as the reverse complement.
AGGAGAAACACCAGGAGAAACACCAGGAGAAACATCAGGAGAAACATCAGAGAAACACCAGAGAAACACCAGGAGAAACATCAGAGAAACACCAGAGAAACATCAGAGAAACACCAGAGAAACACCAGAGAAACACCAGGAGAAACACCAGGAGAAACACCAGGAGAAACATCAGAGAAACACCAGGAGAAACATCAGAGAAACACCAGAGAAACACCAGAGAAACACCAGAGAAACACCAGAGAAACACCAGGAGAAACACCAGAGAAACACCAGAGAAACACAGAGAAACATCAGAGAAACACCAGAGAAACACAGAGAACACAGGAGAAACATCAGAGAAACACCAGAGAAACACAGAGAAACATCAGAGAAACACCAGAGAAACATCAGGAGAAACATCAGAGAAACACCAGAGAAACACCAGAGAAACACAGAGAACACAGAGAAACACCAGAGAAACACCAGAGAAACACAGAGAAACACAGGAGAAACATCAGAGAAACACCAGAGAAACACAGAGAAACACCAGAGAAACACCAGAGAAACACAGAGAAACATCAGAGAAACACCAGGAGAAACATCAGAGAAACACCAGAGAAACACCAGAGAAACATCAGAGAAACACCAGAGAAACCAGAGAAACACCAGAGAAACATCAGGAGAAACACCAGAGAAACACCAGGAGAAACACCAGAGAAACATCAGAGAAACACCAGGAGAAACATCAGAGAAACACCAGAGAAACACCAGAGAAACACCAGAGAAACACCAGGAGAAACATCAGAGAAACACCAGAGAAACACCAGGAGAAACATCAGGAGAAACACCAGAGAAACACCAGAGAAACACCAGAGAAACATCAGAGAAACACCAGAGAAACACCAGAGAAACATCAGAGAAACACCAGAGAAACACCAGGAGAAACACCAGAGAAACACCAGGAGAAACATCAGAGAAACACCAGAGAAACACCAGAGAAACACCAGAGAAACACAGAGAACACAGAGAAACACCAGAGAAACACAGAGAAACACCAGGAGAAACATCAGAGAACACAGAGAAACACCAGAGAACACCAGAGAAACACAGAGAACACAGAACACAGAGAAACACCAGAGAAACACAGAGAAACACCAGAGAAACACAGGAGAAACACCAGAGAAACACCAGAGAAACACCAGAGAAACACCAGGAGAAACATCAGAGAAACACCAGAGAAACACCAGAGAAACACCAGAGAAACATCAGAGAAACACAGGAGAAACACCAGAGAAACACCAGAGAAACACCAGAGAAACACCAGGAGAAACATCAGAGAAACACCAGGAGAAACATCAGAGAAACACCAGGAGAAACATCAGAGAAACACCAGAGAAACACCAGGAGAAACACCAGGAGAAACATCAGAGAAACACCAGGAGAAACACCAGAGAAACATCAGAGAAACACCAGGAGAAACACCAGGAGAAACATCAGAGAAACACCAGAGAAACATCAGAGAAACACCAGAGAAACACCAGGAGAAACATCAGAGAAACACCAGAGACCAGAGAAACACCAGGAGAAACATCAGAGAAACACCAGAGAAACACCAGAGAAACACCAGAGAAACACCAGGAGAAACACCAGAGAAACACCAGAGAAACATCAGAGAAACACCAGGAGAAACAGATTATTAAGTCTGCAGGAAGCTGGAAACATCACAGCTGAATACTAGAGTTACTGCTGCTGAACCTCTTCAGAGAATCCTAAACCAGGTCTCCTGAGAGAAACTATTTACTGTCATTAAAGTAGAACTAGTTTCAGATTCTCTCGTTCGATTCTAGTCGCTGAGATCTTTACTGAATGTTACTCCTCTGCTGTTTCCCAACATCTCCTGTCTCTGCACAGTAACAACAATAACAGTGAAAACACCCCAAAATAAGACATTAAAGAGGAAGAAACTGTGAAAATGTAAAATTCCTTTGAACAAACTTTGACACATTTTGATAAATGTTTTTGAGTTATTTTTGCACCTAGTTTCTCTACTTGGACAAAATTTCAGCGAGTTTTGAAGAAAATTTGAGTGATTTGAGATAACTTTTCTTGTCATTCTGGACAACTGTGGAGCAGTTTTGGGTTTGTTTATGTCATCCTGAACAAATACTGAGTAATTTCAGAAACATTTTGGATCATTTTAGACAATTTTTAGACATTTTTGGCAAGTTTTGTGGGATCTTTGGATTTCTTTGGACACTTTTCAAGTTGTTTTGGACAATTTTGGTCATTTTAGACAATTTTTGGGCAGTTTTGTGTTAGTTTTTGCCACCCTGAACAAATATTGAGTAATTTCAGAAACATTTTGGGTCACTGAGACATTCTGGACAAGTTTTTGTAGGATCTGTGGAATTCTTTAGATAATTTTCAAGTCATTTAGGACAGCTCTGGACTTTCTTCTCGACACATTTTGAACCATTTGGCACAATTTTAACTCAATTTTGGAACGTCACAAGTAATTTTGCACAAGTTAGGGGTCATTTAAGAGACTTTTTTGAAGCTTAAAGCCATTTTGGACACATTTCAAGTCTTTTTGGACAAGTTTCAAGTTATTCTGGACAAGTTTTAACTTATTTTGGACAAATTCTGATTAGTTTTCAGTTTTGACAATTCTTGATGAAGCCAATTTTTTGTCACTTTTTGTGGAAGAAGGAAGTTTTATTTGAAGTGAAACTCTGCAGTACATGAGGGCCGTTGCTATAGAAACCACCCTCCTCGTCCCACCTGCTGCAGGTATCTGAGCCGTGTTCTCCTGGGGGAGGGTCAGCAGAGCGTAATCCTGCAGCGCCGCCAACCACAGACGGCTCAGCGTCGACAGATCTGATTGGACCAGCTTCAGGAGCCCCGCCCCTCCCGACTCGCAGCCTGAGCCGTCATTGGTCGAGGAGGAGACGGACAGGTGTGCCGACCTATCGGGACTCTCCTGCAGTCTGCTGCTCTCCACCGCTACGATGTAAACCTGAGAAACCAACAGAAACCAGGAGGACGTTTCAGCTGGAAATCAGTTCAGCTACATTTCATTTACTGTCTGTGAAAACACGTTTATGTGTGCAGCACTTAGAATCCAGATAGAACCTCACACATTTCACACACTTTTATAGGGTTTCAGGTTTTAATATGTAAGTTCGATTATGAAAATTTGGTGCAACCACTGTTGTTTTTGCAGCATAAAAACAGTGACTTAAGTAATTTTCTTTTTCTTTTATCACAATCTAAACAGCAGAAAAGCTAAATATGGTGACATCTGTTTCTGACAAAATCATGCAGCTCAAAGTGTAGTAAATTATTATTTTTATCATTTTGTCTGTAAAGATGAACACCATACAACAATAATCTGCTGCAGGAACAACACAACATCCACAATGATAAAACAAAAAGTTATTCAAGTTATTTAGAGCACATTTTAAAGTCCTTTTAGATGTTTTTGTTGTCATTTTGGACAATCTGGCCGAAAAAACATAGTTTTTGTCAAATTTTGTTAAATTTGAAGTCATTTTAAGCAATTTTTAAGCCATTTGGAACATTTTCTGAGTCGTTTTGGACAAATTTTGCATCAAATCGGACAATTTTTGAGTAATTTTAAACAAGTTTCAAGTTATTCTAGACAAGTTTTGAGTCATGTTAGACCAGTTGTTGTCATTACAGACATTTCAAGGAATTTTGGAGTCATTTTGGGTTATTTTGGACTAGTTTCAAGTCATTTTGGACAAGTTTTAAGTTATTTTGGACAAATTGGAGGTAATTTTAGACCAACTTTCAGTAACTCTGGACAAATTTCAAGCCAGCCACAGGTTGCTGATCCAACCTCTACAACAGGGCCGGTCCATAGCTGGACTCTTCTCCTACGTGGTTCCCTGGTGGACGAATGAGATATCCATTTTGGCCAATTTTTGACTCGTTTTGGGAATGTTTTTGTCATTTTGGATCAAATTTTGTGTAATTTTGGACAAGTTTTAAGTAATTTTTGGCAAAATATAAAAGATAAAGGAAAGATTTAATGATCAGAGTAAATAATCCTGACATCACTGCCTCACCTCGGCCCAGGCTTTGAGAACAGCCAGCGTCTCCATGGTAGCGGCGGCCTCGTTGTACAGCTGGCTGCTGGGGTCCCGCCCACTCTGGACTTTAGCCAATGAGGAGGCCAGCAGCTGGTGGACGCGGCGGAGATCTCTGAGGTCGCTGACGACGCCGCTGGCGATCCAGGCGCTGCACACCTGGAGAGGAGAGGGGGCGGAGTTAACATCAGGTGATCAGGCAGCGATGGGGCTGTTATTGGTGATTATTGATCACCTGGCAGGCCTTAGCGGTGACATCAGGAGGAGCATCAGGACTGAAGGCTGGTCTGAGAGCAGCTCCAACCTGAAAACACCAACATCAGTCCATAAACATGAAGCTTTTTACATAAACAACAATCTGACACCTCAGGGAAAATTAAAACATTGACAGAAACATACGAAACAAACAACAACAAGAATACAATAAAATAATAGAAAAACAAACAAAAGCACAAAATAATACACAGAAAATAAAATAATAGAAAAACAAACAAAAGCACAAAATAATGCACATAAAATAATATAAAAACAAGCAAAAACATACAATGATACAAATTAAAAAAAAACAAAAACACAGTACACATCAAATAAAAATAATCTAAAAGCAAAAAAACAAAATAATATAGATAAAATAAATCAACATAAAAAATTAAACAATAAAAATAAAAAAATATTAAAAAAACAAAAAGATTAAATAATACACAAAAATAAAACAATATAAGAAAGCACAAAATAATACAAATAAAAATATATAAAAAAAACAAAAACACTAAATATTACACAAAAATAAAACAATAAAAATAGGGTTGAAAACAGTAACCAAAATAACTTGACATTTGTCCAAAACACCTAAAAAAAAATTATAATTTTGGCCAAATTGATCCAATATCAGACGCGTTTTAATCACTGGACAGATTTCTGATAATTCCAGACCATTTTAACTTATTTTGAACCATTTTATTTTGGACAATTTTTCATTCAATTTGAATTTTTTCCTAATTTTGAACAAGATTTGAGTAATTTCGAATAAGCTGCTAATAATTTTACACAATTTTTAAGTCATTTCCACTTTGAACTTTGAAATACTGAAACATTTTTCAACACAAGTTCTGAGTCATTTGGTACAATTTCTACTTCAGCAATTACTTATTTATTTAATTGGGCAAATTTTGGGTCAAACCGGACAATTTCTGAGTCATTTTGTAAAAGTTTCGGTCATTTTAAACATATTTTAAGCCATTTGGAACAATTTCTTAGTGATTTTGACAAATTTTGGGTCAGTTTGGAATATTTTTAAGTAACTTTGGACAAGATTATAGTACTATAGACGAATATTGTTTCCTTTTGGACAAGTTTTATGTAATTTTGAGCATTTTTTAATTCATTCTGGACAATTTTCAAGATATTCTGGACAGTTTTTGAGTCATTTCTAAGCCAGTTTTTTTTCCCATTTTACACAATTTTTAAGTAATTTTCAACCAATTTGAATTCTACGGAAACATTTTTGAGTCATTTGGCACATTTTGGACTTGAGTAATTATTATCAGCTTTCTATTTCCTGACTCCTGTTGGAGTCGTCTTGGTGACGGTTCGGTTCCGGGTTCTTACGTTGGCCTGGTACTGCTCCAGGATCACGTGACCCGGGAACTCTGGTTCTGGGATGGAGGAGAACCGTCTGATGATCACCAGCAGCGTCTGGAGTCCGGCCAGCCTCAGCGGGTCGCTGTGATCCGTCGCCGCCATGAAGGCCATCCGGACCAGGTCTCCAAGATGCAGGACCAGGAAGTCTGAGGGGGAAACCAGAACCAACAAGAACCAATCAGAACCAAGCAGAATCAACCACAACCAGATGAACCCACCACAACCAACCACACCTTACCAAAACCAACCAACCACAACCAGATGAACCGATTAGAACCAATCAGAACCAGACAGAACCAATCAGAACCAGGTGAGCCAGGTGAACCAGGTGAAGGGGTCTCACCTGTGGACTCCAGCAGCCGCCTCTCCTGAGCCAGAACCATGTTGAAGTGGGCGGGGTCGGCCGACTCGCACTGGGCGATGATCCGACAGACGCATTCCACGGCGAAGCGTCGGGTCGCCCAGCGCAGCGCCGTGAACGGACCGCTGCTCTCTGAGCGCGCTCGGAAGGCTGACGAGTCGTCGTCACGGCAACCGTCGTCGTCCTCCTGACTCGTCTCCAAAGGCGACCGGCTGTCTGAGAGTTCAAAACGAAAACAATCTGAGACCCAGAACGGTTCATCTGGGAACGCAGAAGTTGTAACAAAACGCATTAAATGTTTTATCATTTTATTTTCTGGATTCATCAGTGAGTTGGTCTTAGTTGTGGCTGACAAAACGGAATTCTGGTTAAATTTAAAATTATTTTAGACAAGTTTTAAGCCATTTGGGACTATTTTTGAGTCATTTTGTAAAAGTTTATGTCATTTCAAACTAGTTTTGAGCCATTTAGAACAACTTCTGAGTTATTTTGGACAATTTGTAAAAGTTTCAGTCATTTAAAGCAAGTTTCAAGTTATTTTAGACAAGTTTTAATCCATGTTCGACAGGTTGTTGACATTTTAGGCACATTTTAAGAAATTTTCAAGAACTTTTGGACTGTTTAACTCATTGTTTAGTCAGTTTTTCTCATTTTAGACAAGTTTTGGGTCAGTTTGGTCAAATTTTAGGTCAAACTGGACATTTTTAAGTAAATTTGGACAAGATTCAAGTAATTTGGATGAATGCTGTGTCATTTTGGACACATTTTGTTTAATTTTGAGCATTTTCTTATTCATTCTGTACAATTTTGAAGAAATTTTTGGACAATGTTGGAGTCCTTTTCTAAAAGTTTTTGTCATTTCAAACAAGTTTTGAGTTATTTTGTGAAAGTTTCAGTCATTTTAAGTTTCAAGTTATCCTTGACAAGTTTTGAGCCATGGTAGACAGTTTTGTTGGACATTTTAGACAAATATTCAGAACATTTTGGATTGTTTAAGCCATTTTTAAGTCGGTTTTTCTCCTTTTAGACATGTTTTAAGCTTTTTGGAAAAACTTCTAAGTCATTTTGGTCAAATTTTGGGTCAAATTGGACAATTTGTATGTAGGTTTAGACAACATTCAAGTAATTTGGATGAATATTGGGACATTATGGACAAGTTTTGAGTTATCTGGAAACATTTTTGAGTTATTTTGTCCATTTTGTAAAAGCTTCAGTCAAGTTTTGAGCTATGTTAGATATGTTGTTGTCATTTCAGACACATTTCAAGAAATTTGGGGTCAAGTTGGGAAATATTTAAGTAAGTTTGGACAAGATTCAAGTAGCCTAATTTGCATGAATATTGTGTCACTGAGGACAAGTTTTGCTTAATTTTGAGCATCTTCTGAGAAATTTTGGAGAAGTTTTGACTGACTAATGTCTACAGGTGAGACGTCACTTTGCTCTGTGGGAGATTCTCATCTGTATTTTTTACAATATTCTCGCATTTTATCGCAATTACAATTGATCAATTAACCTGACAACTGATCAGTTTGCAGTTGAAACAACAACACAAAAACAGCTTCTCCACCAGATGTTGTTTCCGAGTCAAACCCCAGCGTCCTGAGATCAGACCCAGAAACCCTCGACCCACCCACCGGTGGTTGCCGACAGGACGTCCTTGCAGAGTTTGAGCCAGTGAGCCAGTTTGCTGCTGGAGGCCATCATGTGGACCAGAGTCTCCTGGATGTCCCTCCTCAGTCCTGGATCGGACTCTCGGTCCAGCAGAGTGAACAGAGCTCCTTCCAGACCCACTTCCTTTATGGTGACGTCTGCAGAGACACACATTCTTTATCAAACACTAGAATCCCGATTAATACACCAATGAAATCACAAAAAAAACATTTATTTATTTTTATTAGAAATCTGTTAAGACTTAAAATGAATCCTGTCTCTAGATGATCCTGGTTTCTTCTTCCATCGTCTATAATAGTTCTGATCAACCACCTCCCAACATGTTTTCTCCAGCTTTAGATAGAATTCATCGAAACATTCTGAAATTTATTTTAAAACTTCTTCAGAATGACACAATAATTCACCGAAATGTGTCCAGAATTAGTCCAGGTTTACTCAGAATGACCTTTTTGAAGTTCAGAAAACAGAAACACATCCAGGGAACCAATGTTTGTTTCTATAACTCTAAAGTGTGTCTCATTTTTGTGGCTTTGTGTCTGTTTTTAGTGGTTTTCTTTCTGGGGTTTTTTGTGTGTGTGTTGTGTCTTAATCTTATCAGAAACAGATTATCCTTCAAAATCTCGCATCTTTATCTGCCTTTCTAAACCTGCCTACTAGCTTTGAGGCTCAGATGGTTCATTAATGATGCTACACCTCATATTAAAAGCATAAAGCTTCTCCTCACCGAGTTGGGTGTTGTCTCGTCTCGGCAGCTCTTTGACCAGAGCGACGGCGTGTTCAGAAACCTCTAGCGCCTCCCGCTGGACGAGCTGCCTCAGACACGCCACCACAGCTCTCCGTAAACACAGGAAGGAGCTGCACAGGTTGGCCTGAAAACACACAGTTTAGACCCGTTAAAGCCAAAAACTGGGCCAAACATGCAGCTGTTCTCCAGTGTTCCCTCCAGACAATGTCTACGTAAAGGAACTATTACTTCTACTGTGTAAAATAATCCATAAAACGTCACAATGGAAAGTTACAAAGATTATAAATTCTACAAATCCACAGTGACATCTTTAAATTACTTTTTTTGTCCAGTACTTTTAAAAAGAACAAAGATTTACAATCTCTTAAACAGAAAAACACTTTAATAGATCATGACAACACATTTTATATTTATATATTTTATCCTATTTGAGCAACAAGCTAAAAACTCTGGTCTGTGCTTGCTGCTCTATGAGACTATTTGATCAAATTCACATAATGCAGCTGAATAAAAGTAACAAAAAGCTGTCATTTCAAGTTAAAACAGGCGGCAGGGAGGATTTCTTAAGGCAGAGCTGTTGTTAAGGTGGTTATTGAATTAGTTGCAAAGCAAAACAAAGTAAATTGTGTAAATAAAAGTTTAGCAAAAACGGTGAGTTAATAATGTCGGAACAGAAAAAGTAAAAATTTAGTGCAACAGGATTCACAGCAACAGAAAAGGTGAATGTGTTTCATAACCATGTGTTAAAATGTGTCCACAGTGGAGCTGGGCGATCTGGAGATGTTTATTTGACCTCTTATTTATTATTTTTAGATAATAAGGCTTATTTCTGTTTAGCTTAAGAGTCCCTCCAGGTACAAAATAATTGCGATGAAGCTGCAGAGTGTTTCTGAAGTCATCACTACTTGTTCCTGGATGGGCTTAATTACTGGTGAGAGGAAATATTTACACTCTGAATGCTTCATCCGGTAGTTTGTAGTGTTTCTTGTATACGTTGACACAAGTTTTTAGCTGATGAAGTAAAGAATTCATCAATCCTGTCAGTGTAAATCCTGCTAAATCCTGCAGTGTTTATTTGTTTATATCGCCCAGCCCAACTCCACCGCAACAGAAAACTCAAACCAAACAGGAAGTGAACAGAAATAAACGGCAGCAGCAGCTTCAGGCCTTAAAGGCGACCTACCAATATGGAATAATCCAACAAGATCTCCTGTAAGACACAATGCAGGGTCAAAAAACACACAAATACACACTAAAGTACTTCTTTAGATAGCATCAGCTACAGGGTGTACAAAAAGTATTCACCCCTTTCGGGATGTTTTCCAGTTTTACTGCTTTTCTATATTGAATGATGGTGAATTTGATTGGGCATTTTTAACAAGAATTTAGAAATAAAAGACTCTTTTATGTCGAAGTGAACATAGATTTTAAAAAAGTAACGATGGTGGCAGCATCATGATGTGAAGCACGGTGGTGGCAGCATCATGATGTGAAGCACGGTGGTGGCAGCATCATGATGAAGCATGGTGGTGGCAGCATCATGATGAAGCACGGTGGTGGCAGCATCATGATGAAGCACGGTGGAGGCAGCATCATGATGTGAAGCACGGTGGTGGCAGCATCATGATGTGAAGCACGGTGGTGGCAGCATCATGATGAAGCATGGTGGAGGCAGCATCATGATGTGAAGCACGGTGGTGGCAGCATCATGATGTGAAGCACGGTGGTGGCAGCATCATGATGAAGCATGGTGGTGGCAGCATCATGATGTGAAGCATGGTGGTGGCAGCATCATGATGTGAAGCACGGTGGAGGCAGCATCATGGTGAAGCATGGTGGTGGCAGCATCATGATGTGAAGCACGGTGGTGGCAGCATCATGATGTGAAGCACGGTGGTGGCAGCATCATGATGTGAAGCATGGTGGAGGCAGCATCATGATGTGAAGCACGGTGGTGGCAGCATCATGATGTGAAGCATGGTGGTGGCAGCATCATGATATGAAGCATGGTGGTGGCAGCATCATGATGAAGCATGGTGGAGGCAGCATCATGATGTGAAGCATGGTGGAGGCAGCATCATGATGTGAAGCACGGTGGTGGCAGCATCATGATGAAGCATGGTGGTGGCAGCATCATGATGTGAAGCATGGTGGAGGCAGCATCATGATGAAGCACGGTGGTGGCAGCATCATGATGTGAAGCACGGTGGAGGCAGCATCATGATGTGAAGCACGGTGGTGGCAGCATCATGGTGTGAAGCCAAATTAAATTGATTCATTGTTGAAAAGCAGTAAACTTCCAAGGGAGGTGAATACTTAAAAGGTATAACTCAGGTGTATCTCAGGTGTAACTCAGGTGTAACTCAGGTGTAACACGGGTGTACACGGGTATAACTCAGGTGTATCTCAGGTGTACTCACGCAGAGGGCAGGTACGAGGCTGGCCAGGTTCACATGTGGAGGTGAGAACATGTGCAGCTGCTGCAGACAGGAGATGGCTCTGGCCTGAACCAAACAGTCCGGTCCGGCCTGCATCACCGAACATCCCACCAGACAGCTGGACCGAAGCTCGGACGCTCCGTCACCTGGAAACACACACACCACCGTCACTCACACACCTCTCATCTCCTAGGTAACCGCAGGTGAGAGGGTCGTACCCTGCAGGTCGGGGCCCAGGCAGGTGATGAGGCCGTGGAGGCAGCGTCCCAGGCTGTGGTGCACCTCGGGGTGGGTGGGTGGTGTGGACAGCAGCAGGCGGAGCACCAGGGAGAAGGACGGCTCGGCGTGGGTCCGATAGAGGCAGCCGGACAGGTCCACCACCAGGGACAGGCTGTGGAGGGACCAGGTCTGGAGGAGGAACACAACATTTCAACCTTTAAAGTATCCTCTGAAGGTTCACAGAAAGTCTGGAAACAACAGAACAAAGCCACATCACGTTCTAAATCATTTCTGAACAACTTTCAAGAAATTTTAGACAATTTTTCAGCCATTTTCCAAAAGTTGTCATCCTTATAAGCAAGTTTCAAATCATCCTAGACACATTTAGAGTCATGTTAGACAGACTGTAATCATTTTAGACACATTTCAACAAATTTTGGACTGTTTACGTCATTTGTCAACACATTTTTCTCATTTTAGTCAAGTTTTAAGACATTTGGTGAAATTTTGAGTCAATTTTTGGGTTACTTTGGTCAAACTTGGAGTCCATTTGGTCAAATTTTGGATCAATTTGGACAATTTTGGGGACAATTTGGTAAAATTATGGATCAATTTGGACAATTTTTGGGGCAATTTGGTCAAATTTTGGGTCAGTTTCAACATTTTTAAAGTAGATCTGGACAAGATTCAAGTAATTTGGATGAATATTGTGTCATTTTGGACAAGTTCTGTTTAATTTTGAGCATTTTCTTATTCATTCTGAACAATTTTCAAGAAATTTGGGACAATTTTTGAGTCACTAATTTTCACCTGTATATTTTTTGATTATACTGTCATATAATCAAATATTGTCTGATTATGGGTGAGCTAAAATGTTTTAAAATATGAAGCCTTCCATCTCAGTCTGGAGCCTTGTGCTGAATCATCACCTGGACCTCAGGTGAGGTGCTGTCCTGGCTCAGCGTGAACAGAACTCCCAGGCAGGTGGACAGGTGTTGAGGTGAGCTGATCCCTCCGGTGTATCTCTGCAGCGCCCCCAGAGCCAGAGCGTAGCCGCTACGGGACGCTGCGTCGCGAGCCGTCTTCAGCCTGAAACCGGAAAACATGCAGACTGTTAGCGGTTAGCTTAGCATAAATCTATCAGTTTATAGAGGAGTGAAAAGTCAAAGAAGCATCTGAGGATATTTAGAAACATCACATCTGTCTGCTATCATCAAAAGTCTAGTTTGAATGGTTCTATTTTTGGTATTTTTGTTTGTGTTAAACAGCATGAAATACATTTTGTTACTCTACTGAGCAACGTGGTGAAGTTGTGTGACGATCTGCGTCTGTCTGTCTCTAACATTACTGAAAAACAGACCAACAGATTTGGATGAAATTTTCAGGGAAGGTCAGAAATGATTCAAGGACCAAGTGATTAGATTTTGGCAGTGATGCGGTTTATAGTCTGGATCCACAGATTTGACTGAAAAGTAGCTCAAAATTACTTAAAATTGGTCCAAAATGACAAAACTTTTTCCAAAATGATTCAAAATTTCTCCAAAATGACAAAAATGTCCAGAATGACAAAAAAAATCTCCAAAATCACTAAACATTGGTTCAAAATTACTCAAAAAATTGTCCAAAATGACAAAAAAAGTCCAAAATTACTAAAAACGGGTCCAAAATGACAGAAAAAAATGTCCAAACTGACAAAAAATTTCCAGAATTACTAAAAGTTTGTCCAAAATGACTAAGAATTGGTTCAAAATTACTTAAATTTTGTCCCAAATGGTGTAAAATTTGCCCAAAATGATTTTGAATTTGTCCAAAATGACAAAAAAAATGTCCAAAATGACTAGACATTTTCCAAAATGACAAAAAAAAAATAGCCTAGAATGACTAAAAAAATTGGTCAAAAATGACTAAAAATTGGTTTAAAATTGCTCAAAATTTGTCCAAAATGACAACACCTGTCCAAATTGACTCAGAAGTGACTTGAAACTTGTCCAGAATTACTTTAAAAATGGATCAAAATTACTCAAAATCGCTCACAAACTCACACAACCTTAACAGAAACAGAAGAATAGTTTCACTTCATTCATCGGTGGCGTCCTGAAACAGCTGCTGACTTCACTTTGAGCTGCTGAGATCTGTGATATTAAATCAGCTGAAATAAAACTAATCCAGATCAATCACTGTTTCTGATCAATTTCACAAAAAACTCGAGACCACTGAACACCTGGCTTTAGTCTCAGTGTACAATTAATCTGCAAATTTAAGCTGAAATAAACACAAAAAGTGATTTCTTTCAAGTTACGTCTACTTTTCTGTTTATATGATGGCAACTAATTTGATTTGATTTCAAATTAAAAGTCTCTTAACAGCCCAGGGACCTAATTTAGGAGGCCTTTTTTATGAAAATTCTGCAGAAAGAGTAATTTATTTACTACCTTTTTTTTTTTTCATTTGTTCAGAAAAAATAATCCTCACCCTCAGTGCTGCTCATCACCAACTCAAGATGTTCTTTAACCCTCGTGTCGTCCTGCAGGTCAAAACTGATCCGTTTTAAAGCTTGAAAATGTGGAGAAAAAAATGTATTTTCACAATGAAACTTCTGATGTCCACATTTTCAACATTTTTGGGAAATCTTTGAACATTTTTTGGTGGAAACAAAGAAATGTTAAAAATATTTATTAAGAACATTCACATAAAAATCAACCAAAATCCACGAATTTTGCTGGATTTTGGTTGATTTTTATGTGAATGTTCTTAAAGAAAATTTTTAAGGGAAACTTTTAAGGAATTATTGGAATTTTCTCCCAGGAGGATTTGCAAATTTTCAGAAATTTGAGGAATTATTTTGCTGAATTTTGGGATTTTTTCAGACAAGGAAACAATATTTTTTGGTGCCTGTAAATGAGGACAACAGGAGGGTTAAGAACCTTTATTTTTTAACATCCAGGTTACAGATCTGCAGATTAAAGCAGCTCCTGTTTTTTTATCAGCTCTGGTTTATGTGACATCGCCTCCATCTCTGGATAAAAATATGCATCTTCAACCTGCAGTGCAGCAAACTGTCGTCATTCTCTGATATATTGGGTTCAAAGCGTCTCTCGCGGGTATTTTAAGCCTCCTTTGAGCTATTTCTGCTTTACTCTGCAGCTTTTCTGCGTATTTTGGGATCAGGACCTGCTTTGTTTCAGCAGAGACTAGAAATAGATTCAGACGAGGCCGCTGACGGTTCATCTGTAGGAGAAAATCTGCAGTTTAAGGACTAAAAAACAGGAAGAAAAATCTTCCTGTAGCAAAAACAAAGCGAGTGAAAGTTCTCCTCAGCACATACAGGAAGTGATGTAAGCGAGTCGATGGCACCTGTCGAAGCAGAGCAGGGAGGCGGAGGCGGTGAACCCGGGGTCTCCGACCACCTGGACCAGCCGAGCCAACCCTTCAGCAGCCAGGCAGCGGATCAGAGGACTGCTGCTCTCCAGCGCCCCCGACAGGAGGGACAAGGCCGGGGGACGGAGCTCCTCTGGACCCAGGGAGCCTCGGACACTGGCCTGGTGCTGACGACAAAGGAAACAAGAGTTAGTTTGTTCTGGCCGGTTTATTCGAACCTTCGTATTTCCCATTAAAGTGGTTCATCTGTGCATGTCGAGGTTTTTTTTTCACTTTTGGTTTGTCCAACCCTCCAAAATTTCATTTATAATCACCAACAAAGCCAATACTGGAAAGAGGGAAAAAAAGCTGCAGAAATAAACTAAACTTTGCAAATAAAACACAAGAAATAAGGAAGTATTTGGACCAAAAGCAGTGTTTCAGTTGGAATATATGTGTGAAACGTTACATATTTTGACTAAAAACAGTATTTTATGTGGAACAAACCTTTAAAATTATACGTATTTAGACAGAAAGTAGTATTTTACGTGGAATAAATCTTCAAAGCTGTATGTAATTGAACAGAAAACAGTATTTTGGATGGAATAAACCATCCAAACTGTGAATACCTGAACAGAGAATGGTATTTCAGAGGGAGTAAATGTTTACAGCTTTACATATTTTGACCAAAAACTGTATTTCACGTGGAATAAACCTTTAAAACTATACATATTTGGACAAAAAGTAGTATTTTAGCTGGAATGAAGCTTAAAAATTCTGAATACTTAAACAGAAAGTAGCATTTCAGATGGATTAAACCTTTAAAACTAGAAGTATTTGGATGAAAAGAAGTATTGTACGTGGAATAAATCTTCAAAGCTGCATGTAATTGAACAGAAAATAGTATTTCAGAGGAAATAAATCTTTGAAACTATACATAAAAAAGTAGTACTTTGGTTGGAATCACTGACATGTTAATTGTGATATATCTGTGTAGTTGTACAGGTGTATAAACTAGACTCCTCCCTCCACAGGTGTGTTTGAACCACATGCATAAGGTGTGTTACCTTTAACAGACTGCAGAGGGCAGCACACACATGAGTCTGGACCGTCTGCTGCCGTTGACCTTTCAGTTGATTCACGGTTTCCGCAAACTGCTCCAGAATCTTCACTCTGATAAACACAAACAGGTTAGTTAAACTAAATTAAACATAACTAGCTGTGGTCACCAGCTGGTTCAGTCACAACCAACTAAACTTAAACCGACCTGATCCATGACCCATAACAGCCATCTGTACTGATTATCCTTTGCTGAATACTAGTTCATCTGTACTAGTTATCTTGCACTAGTTACTCTGCACCAATTAATTGGTTATCTAGTCCTGGTTATCTAGTCCTGGTTATCTAGTCCTGGCTAATCT
Organism: Amphiprion clarkii; assembly: GCA_027123335.1. NCBI lineage: Eukaryota > Metazoa > Chordata > Actinopteri > Pomacentridae > Amphiprion > Amphiprion clarkii. Next base: position 31,527,509 of record CM049584.1, on the reverse strand, counting down.
GTCCTGGTTATCTAGTCCTGGTTATCTAGTCCTGGTTATCTAGTCCTGGCTAATCTGTCCTGGTTATCTAGTCCTGGTTATCTAGTCCTGGCTAATCTGTCCTGGTTATCTAGTCCTGGTTATCTAGTCCTGGGTATCCAGTCCTGGTTATCTAGTCCTGGCTAATCTGTCCTGGGTATCTAGTCCTGGTTATCTAGTCCTGGTTATCCAGTCCTGGTTATCTAGTCCTGGCTAATCTGTCCTGGTTATCTAGTCCTGGTTATCTAGTCCTGGGTATCCAGTCCTGGTTATCTAGTCCTGGCTAATCTGTCCTGGTTATCTAGTCCTGGTTATCTAGTCCTGGTTATCTAGTCCTGGCTAATCTGTCCTGGTTATCTAGTCCTGGTTATCTAGTCCTGGCTAATCTGTCCTGGTTATCTAGTCCTGGCTAATCTGTCCTGGCTTATCTAGTCCTGGTTATCTAGTCCTGGTTATCTAGTCCTGGTTATCTAGTCCTGGTTATCTAGTCCTGGGTATCCAGTCCTGGTTATCTAGTCCTGGTTATCTAGTCCTGGCTATCTAGTCCTGGTTATCCAGTCCTGGTTATCTAGTCCTGGTTATCTAGTCCTGGTTATCTAGTCCTGGTTATCTAGTCCTGGCTAATCTGTCCTGGCTAATCTGTCCTGGTTATCTAGTCCTGGGTATCCAGTCCTGGTTATCCAGTCCTGGTTATCTAGTCCTGGCTAATCTGTCCTGGTTATCTAGTCCTGGCTATCTAGTCCTGGGTATCTAGTCCTGGTTATCTAGTCCTGGTTATCTAGTCCTGGTTATCTAGTCCTGGCTATCTAGTCCTGGTTATCTAGTCCTGGTTATCTAGTCCTGGCTATCTAGTCCTGGTTATCTAGTCCTGGTTAACCCGTGTGGTGCAGCTAGCAGCGGGTCGGTTACCTCTGAGCGGAGATGATGTGGGGGAACAGAACTCCGAAGAGCGTTGTGGCGGCGGCGGTCAGAGCGACGTGAGGAGGAAGAGGAGCTGGAGCTTCATCGCCTCGATCGCAGAGACTGAAGGGGTCGTTGTCCAGAGAGGCTCCGCCCACAACGCTGCCGTGGAGCTAAACACAAACAAACAAACAAACATCCTTCAGTCTGTCTAGTTGTTCTACCTTTCAGTCTGCAGCGTCAGAACCGAGCCTCACCTGCTCCTCGATGTACCGATGGTCGGTGTCGTGGAGGGCGGGGCCGACCAGCGGCAGGTCGTCATGGTGACAGAGTGGCGGCAGCAGCGTGAGGTCAGAACACGGCTGGTTCAGGTTGTCCTGACCGGACAGATCAGAGACCAGCTGGTTCATCACCAAACCAAAACTCTCTGCAGGAGGACAGAAAATACACATCAACCACTGAAGATGGAGAAAACACTCAAATTTAACCATGAAATGTTTTTCATTTAGATTTACTGATCTTCCTAAAAACACAGAAAGGGTTATTTTTGGTTTTTGGAGGAAGAAGAAATTAACAAGAATCTAATTAAATTAATTAAAACATTTCCATTAATCAATGTAATCAATAAATATTGTTTCATCTTCTTATTTTTTGTAGCTAAAATTGTTCTTAAATGCCGATAAATCACTTTTTCCGAGCACATTATGCATTCTGTTATAATAATATAAGAAGGAAGGTTGAAGGATGTTGATTTAGCTCTTAGAAACTTCTTATTTCACAAATTTGTAGCTCATGCATTCTTGATAATTGTGAAAGCTGCACTTATTTCACATATAAACACAATATAAGTAAATAATCCAGATTTATTTTGACTGTTTGTTTGATGCATATTTGATGGTTTATGCCTCTACAATAAAAACATTTTCTTCTTCTTTTTTATATATCATCATAAAATAAACATTTTCTGGTTGACAAAAAGAAAGGAAACACCTGAGAATAACTGAAACTAAAACAATAAATCTGATTGTTCTTTGCAGCAATATTTAAGAATATATGAAACGCTGAGGAACAGAAGGTGGGAAGATAATTAAATGGACATCAGAAGGAAACATAATGCAACAAAGAGGCGAGGTGATTTAGTAAATGTGAATGAAGGAGAAGAAACAAAAGACTTCAACCAAAGGAGAATAAATCAGGGATAAAGAAAGGAGGGAGAAGAAAAGACAGAAGACAAAGAGGGAGAGTTTACAGAAAGACAAGATAGAAAAAGAGTGTTGGAGTTGAACCTTGGTAGGTGTTTGGAGGCAGCAGAGAGAGAAGCTCATAAACTCTGAGTCTGTAGACGACCGAGAAACAACGAACCGAACTACCATAAGACCTGAGCAGAGCCGGCAGCCTGGAAACACATAAATATAGTAAAAATATTTAGATATATTACTGGAAACACAACAATATAAACAGATATATTACAGACAACACACAGGAATAAAAACACAAGATAAAATCAGACTTCACTGATCCACATGGTAAATTTAAATGTTACAGAAGCAGGTTAGGAAGTTAGAAAATTAATAAGGAGCCAAATATGTGACATAAAATAAAGATCCTAAATACAAAGTTTTATCATGAAAGCCAACTTCAGAACCAAGAGCTGAAACAAAAGTAAAATAATCTGGGATGTGATAAAAATGCACACCTTTAAAAACAAAACCTGAGCTGAAATCTGTCATTTTAGAAAGATCTCAATGGAAACACCTCACTAAAATAATATAATATAAAATAAAACAAAACAAAATAAAAAATATCATACAATAATAATATAGAATAATATAATACAATATACAAAATATAATGTGAAATAACGTAATAAATTATATAATAATACCATATAATATGATGCAATACAAAATAAAATAATCTAATTTAATATAGAATAATATAATCTATATAAGAATATATATATATATATATATATATATATATATATATATATATATATATAAAAATAAAATATATAAAATAGAATAATAAAATATATTTTAATATAATAAAATATAATACAATATAAAACTAAATAAAATAAAAAATACAATCTAAAATAATATAATATAATAAATAATAAAAAATAAAACAATATAATATAATAGATAACAGGTAAATAAACAGTGTGAGTGTATCTGAGAGAACCAATAAGAGACTGACTTGTTGAGCAGGGTGACAGCGCAGGCCAATGGCGTGAGCAGACGGCTGATGATGTCATCAGTAACTAGTTCTCTGCAGTGCAGCAGCAGATTCTTCATCGCTGTTAACAAACAAAACACTTCAGACAAACGTAGGCTCACCATGATTCATGTATGTGTGTGTGTGTGTGTGTGTGTGTTCATCCACTGACCGCACAGCGCCCCAGCCCGTCCCTCCAGTGTAACCTGCCACGTAAAGTAGTCCCCCCTCCTCAGCTCCATGTCCTGCTCTCTGAGAGAAGCAGGAAAAACACAACGCCAGAGGAGGAGGAGGCGGGAGAGATGGTGTTCAACCACCGCCGGACCTGGACGCACAAAAGACACACAAACAAAATAAGACACAAACAAAGACAACAACACAAACAAAACAAACACACAAACAAAGACAACAACACAATCGTCTCTCTTCTTTCATCACATCGTTCAGATATTTTTGAGGACATTTTAAATCACATTTCAGAACATTATTCTTTCTTTTTTGTGAGTTTTTGTTGGTATTAATTGTAAGATTTTTTTTTCAAACATTCTATTTTTTTTTTGACATTCTCTAGAAATTAGAGAAAGCATTTTCAAAAATAGTCTGACATTGTATTTATATTTTTCAGATAGTGATTGTATTTTGGATACATTTATTCTTCTTTTAGGGACATTTTTAATAAAAAAATTTTCCCTAAACTCTAGTAATTGTTTTCAAAATTTTATTTAGTATTACGAATATTTTTTTTCCCATTTATTAAAGCATTTTTGTGACTTTATATATTCTAACAATTTTGTTCACATTTGATTTTATGAATGTTCTTCTGACATTTTGTAAATATTTTCCAAATATTCTTATTTCATTTTTAGGACATTTAATCATTTTTGGAGAAATTTTGTGAATATTTTTAGACAGTGAGCGTATTTCAGACATATTTATTCTTTTTGGGGGACATTTCAGTAATATTTTATTTTTTCTTAGATTCTAGTAATTTTTTTCAAAATTTTATTTTGTTTTCCAAATATATTTTTCCATTTAATAAAGCATTTTTCGACTTAACATTTTCTAACAATTTTGTTAACATTCTATTCTATGAATATTTGTCTGACATTTTCTCAATATTTCCTAGATTTTTTTTGGGGGGGGGCATTCCTTGAATCATTTCTTGGGACATTTTATTAATACTCATTTTTGACATTTATCAGTATTTTTGTAAAGTTTTATTTTCCAGATATTCGACTGATATGTTTCTGTCATTTTATTTATACACAGTATACAGTATTACAGTATATTGTAAGTGCAGTTTGGGGACATTTTGAATAATATTTTAGTTTTTCTTAGACTATGTAATTGTTTTCAATATTTTATTTTGTTTATATTTTGTCCCTTTAATTAAAGCATTTTTGTGTCTTGATATTTTCTAACAATTTTGTTCATATTTTATTATTTGAATATTTTCCAGACATTTTCTTTTCTTCTTGCAACAGGTTGATATTTTGACATTTCAGAAAGTGTTCTGTATTAAACTCATTAAGCTCTGGAGCTTCATGCAGTAAATCTCCGTCACTGGCTGGAAACAAATCAGCTGACGAAGCGAAAGAAGCAGTTTTCGTCAGAGCTCAGACGTGTTTTTCACCCCTGAAAATTTCTGTCCTGATGAAGCAAAGAAGCTGCAGCTGTTTGCAGATGTTGACGGTGGATTTAAAGCTGTGTTTACCCAGAGTGACGAGGGAGGAGACGAGCATCCAGCCGGCCTGAGTCCTCTGTAGAGAAATACGACTGTTCTGAGACGCCGAACGGAGAAGATCCTCAGCCAGACCCAGAACCACCTGATCACAGAAACACACCGTGAAGAATATGAAAAAACTACCACAAGTCACAACATAAAATCATGCAGTGTTAGGTGTGGTGTCGTATGATCCCCACCTTGCCCTTGGTGTGTGGTATTCCCAGAGGGCAGTGCTGCACAGCGGCCACCAGGGCGGCGACAGCGGCTCCGTATCCGGCCACGGCCTCGGGGGAAGACTTCAGGGCCACCAGTCGCTCGGCGCAGCGGTCCAATAACGGGGAACACTGGGATGGCATCGCCATGACGACACAGCGGAGGCACCAGGCGGCGGCGAGTCGAGCCGAAGCGACGGGATGAAGGAGGACGGAGACGACCGAGTCCAGGAGGGCTGCAGGAGACGCCACCAGAGAGGGGTTAGTTACACTTCATGGTCATGCAGAGCACAACGTGATGAACCCTGGAGGAGTTACAGGTCACCGACAGCTGCAGACGTCAAACAATTCACAGCATTTCTTGACGACATTAATTTAAGGTAAATAATTCTGGGTAATAAAGTGTTACAGCAGCAAAGGGAATAGTGTAAGTGTTGAGATTTTGCCTAAATGAAAAGTGCATTCCAAATAAAATGTATTATTATTATGATTATTGTAAAAATGTAGGAAACACCTGTAAAACGTTTGACAAACAGCTGATTTATTTAAATCTTCTACTCTGCTTATTACGGCTAGCATAGTCTCCAGCGCCACCTTCTGATAACACGACGCAGCAGAGTTTATTCTCTCCAAAGCAGCAAACAGAAAGAAGAATAAATCACATTTTCTTTTATGTCACTTTTGCAGAAAGTTCAGAAGTTTTCTTTAAATTTGCTTCACGCATACATTAAAAGTGCTTAAAGCCACACAAAGACCTGTGGTGGTGTCGGTGAGGAGGGGGGCGGCTGTGGATCCCAGTCCCTGAACCAGAGCTCCCAGTTCCAGCAGGCAGCAGACCAGCACATGCTGACTGGCCGAGACATCAGCAGAAGACACTCTGGTTTCTACGTTACCATCAGTCAGAGCTGCATCTGAAAATAAACCAAGAAAAACATCATTACTCACCTGGAAATACAGAAATCCTACCTGGTACTGTAGGAAAATGCTAATATTTAATTTCACTGTATATCTGACATTCTTTTTGTACTTGTAACCAGAACCTTGTGGATTCTACAGTATTCTATCACCTGTAACTGAGTTAATTCGGTTTGTGCGTCTCGGCTCACCGATGGTTCGTTTCTGAGACGCCACGACGATGCAGATCTGCTTGGCGGCGTTGGTCTGAGCCTTCTCCCCCAGCAGAGACCCCAGGGTGCTCCTCAGGATGAAGGAGACGCAGCGACGGGTCACGGCGGCGTCCACCGGCGTCTGGGTCGCCCTGCCGTGGGACGCCAGCTCCATCAGCAGCGAGAGGAAGGCCGGGAAGTTGGCCTCCAACCAGGAACCTCCGAGGGTGGAGACGAAGACCACACAGGCCTAAAAGGATGGTGAACATGTAGAGGGAGAGGGTAAGTTATTCAGAAGTCTCAGTTAGACAGTCATTCTGGAGTGCAGAATGATCTGATGCACCTCACTACCAATCTGTTATATAGGTGCAGTGTTTCCTCCAGGATGTTTTTCAGCAGCAGCAGCAGACTCTCCAGGAGCCGTGGCAACGTAAACAAATGACACTTGACTGCAGATTTTACTTTTACAACTTATTTATTGAATGGCCAGTTGAAAATGGCTTTTTAAAGGCTGAATGTTAAAATAAAAAAATTAAAAACTATTTGAACAAGCTCATCTGAAAATGCTGTCAGCAGTTACATCATGGTGTGTAGATATTAGCTGAATGCTATCAATAGTTTACTGATGTTCGTGACACTGAGTTGGCATCGGGACCAATTAACTGAAGCTACCAATATGCTACGTAACGTTAGCTGGACATCAATATTTAGACAATGTCTGTTTAACTTGTAAAATCTATCATGAGTTATTTTAAGCTAATAACTTTTCTCCGGTAAGTCGCTGTCCTATTTTCCAAGACGTCCCTCCTCTGACTCTCTGACCTGCTGCCTGGATGCTGGACGTCACGTCACTTTCAAGGCTGCGCTCTCGTGACTAACTAACGTCGTATTAACCCGACGTATCAAAGAGGAGATACTGAGAAAGGTAGTTATCTGTAGTTTACCTTAGTACTCACAAGAACCCGACACACTGCAGGACTCTGCTGTGAAGGTAGAGACATGGTGGGGGCGTGTTTGAGACAACAACAAAAAAGAAAGAAAAGAAATTTGAAGGAGCAGCGGCTAGGATTTAGGAATGGCGGCCCGCTGCTGCTGAACAAATGTAGAGGAAACACTGAGGTAAAAAAAAAAAAAAAGTCCAAATTATTTAGAATTGTAACAGACAGGAACATATTCAAATGTGTCCCACAGGAAAAGAAACCTGTTCCAAATAACTTAAAACTTGTCCAAGATTACTAATCTCACTTAGCCAGTCATCCTGTGGTGTAGAATGGTCTGATGCACTTCACTATTATCCTGCTATAAAGGAGAAAAAAGCTCTCCTTTGTTTGTTTCTTTAACTCTCATGTCGTCCTGCAGGTCAAAACTGACTCGTTTTAAAGTTTAAAAATGTGGAAAAAAATATATTTTCACAGTGAAACTTCTGATGTCCACATTTTCAACATTTTTGGGAAATCTGTGAAAATTTTTTGGTGGTTCTTCCTGAAGGTTTTGCAAATTTTCAGAAATTTGGGGAATTTTTTTGCTGAATTTTTGGATTTTGGTTAAACCAACGTCGTCTTTGGCGAAGCTAAGCTGAAGTCTGTGCTAAATAATTTTGTTTTAGTGGAAGTTTTAAATGCAGAATTTTTATCACTACAGCGCTAACATGGTGTTTCACCTGAGTGACTCCGATCCGGATGTCTTTGCTAACAGAACTCGTCCCCTTCAACATGTCTCCGCTGGTTCGCAGGAAACCGCCGCCGCCTCGCAGGAAACCGGCTGACAGTAAGTCCATCACTTCCTCCAGGGAGCTCCGCCCCTTAACGCCCTGCCTGGGGGCTGCTGGGAAAAAAAACATCTGGAATCAGACTGTGTGTGATTGTTTCTGTGGGGTTTATGTCTGTTTGAACATATTTTATTCACAACCATGGGACAGTTGTGCTCATAATTTTACATATTCTGGCAGAATTAGTAAAATATTAACCGTTCTTTAATGAAAACATGAATAATAATCAGAGAAAATACGATTACGTGACAATGGATAACTTTGTCTGACCGCTATCCCTAAATGAAAAAAGTTTTTCCATGATCAAAAAAATGGACAATATTTCACAAAGTTTGGTTGGCAATGTAAAGTTATGAGTACAAGTGTATATATTATATTGTCATTTATATATTTCTAAAGACCTTTTTAAATTTGCTAGCAGGTTTATTTTTAAAATTACAGCATTTATCAGCACAAAATTCTAAAAAAGGTAAGAATCATTGGTTTTTCTGCTTTCTGATGAAAGTATAGTATGTGATGAGCTGTTTAATCAGGAAAATTAACCAAATCTGAGCTTAAAACTCTAAAATTTTATCAAAATTACTACATTCCACAAGTCTTATTTTATACATTCTCAACAAAAAACCTGTTGGCACCAGATTCTGTAGCAAAAAAAACATTTTTCCCTTCCAGAAAAAGCAGAACCGTTCTTAAACTAAACAAGTAAATACATGTATTTACAAAACCAATCCAAACCTACATGCATAGCATTGATTATTGACAATAAAGTCGTTCATGCTGATGACCTAAATTAATCATTAATGACCAATTAGGATGGTAAATTAATCCAAAAACTACAGTGAAAAATATTCATTCATAATGACAAGAAAATCTACTAAAACTAAATAAATAGTCAAATTTCCAGATTAAAACTGTGTCAAAATGTTTGATTTTTGCTCTCAACAAGCAAAGATGATTATAAATGTTAAAGACGGTTGAATTGTAATGTTTTTAATGCTGTAAAGCACTTTGCGTTGCATTTTTAACTGTATGTAAAGTGCTCTATAAATAAAGTTTGATTGATAGTTTGAATTAACAAATCAACTGGTTACCAGGGTAACGAGCCCCGTCGATATGATTGTTTTCTCCTTTAACCCTCGTGTTGTCCTGCGGGTCAAAACTGATCCGTTTTAAAGTTTGAAACTGTGGGGGAAAAAAAATATATTTTCACTGTGAAACTTCTGATGTCCACATTTTCAACATATTTGGGAAATCTTTGAACATTTTTTGGTGGAAATTTGGGGGATTTTTTAAAAATAAAACTTTTAAGGGAAACTTTTAAGGAATTATTGGCATTTTCTTCCTGAAGGTTTTGCAAATTTTCAGAAATCTGGAGAATTTTTTTGCTGAATTTTTGGACTTTCTTCAGACGAGGAAACAATATTTTGTGGTGCCCGTAAATGAGGACAACAGGAGGGTTAACTAGAAGGACCTGGAGCGGCTGCAGAGAGAAAGTGGAAATAATCCTGCAGATTAAAAACTCTACATTCATGATTTATTTCCCGTATCTAATCCGGTCCTGGTGTCGTACCGGAGGACTGTCGCGGCTCCACGGCTGCAGCCAGCAGAGTTCCCAGCAGTTTGGAGACGGAAACTCTGACGTTGTAGTTGGAACCCTCGAAGGCTCTGAAGCACAGCGTGGCCACGTTCTCCAACTCGCTGGTCCACAGGAACACGGCTTCCCTCTGGAGCTCCAACAAACACTGACGAGACAAACACTCCTGTGAGCGCCGCTAACACTGAGACCGTTCATTAATCTACAGGCTGGTTTCTAAACCTGAAACCAGTAATGAGAGTAATCTGATTACCTTAGCGGCGGCGCAGCGTACGGCCATGGATCGGTCCGTCAGACACGCCCTCGCCGCCTTGTAGACGTCACGGTGACTCGACACGGCGCTGACGCCTAAACCTCTGAGGATCTTCTCAATGCTCAGCATGATCTCATAGCGACCCTGAGACTGAGGAGGAGGAGAAGGAAGGAGAAGAAGGAAGAAGAATGAGAAGACGAAGAAGGAGGAGGAGAAAAAAGAATAAGAAGGTAAACCCACAAATGTACAGATATTCTGGTGTCATTTCAAGACAAAAATCCATCAGTTCTTCTCCTGAACTCCTCAGAATCATCTGCCTTTCTCCATCATTTCTGATCCTCAGAACTTCATCAGTCCAGCAGACAGGCTCATGACATGTAGGAGGAAAAACACATCAGGACAAGACAGACTGAAGACAAGCTGAAGACAGACTGAAGACAGACCTCTGCGCTCTTCATGGCCTTCAGCAGATTCACTAGTGTGTCTTTGAAGGAACCGACCAGCATCCGACCGAGCTGCTCGTAGAGAGAACCGAGACAGGCGACGGCTGCCCTGAAACACACAAACACAACATCAACACAACATCATCACATCACACAATGTCAACACAACATCACAGCGTACAATTACGCAACATCTGTACAACTTTAACTACACACATCTGTACAGTCCTGTGATGGTTGATCTGAAGTCTAAGACAAAAAAACATCTGGATCCAGAGTCTTTGCAGTTGTTTTGTGTCTCTTTGTGGTTGTTTTATGTCTCTTTGTGGTCGTTTTGTGTCTCTTTGTGGTCGTTTTCTGTCTCTTTGTGGTCGTTTTGTGTCTCTTTGTGGTCGTGCTGTGTCTCTTTGTGGTTATTTTGTGTTTGTGGTCGTTTTGTGTCTCTTTACAGCTGTTCTTCCTGTCTGAATGAATAGAGCCTCTGTTTTCCCACCCTTCCCCACGGCCCTGAATGCCTCCTGACTTACAGTCGGGTCGGGAGGCCTGAGGGCGAATCGTCTTTGCTCCTGATGATGTCATTGCACCTCTCCACCATTAAACTGGAAGGGATGGGGTCTCCCAGCCGGTACAGCAGGGCCAGGCAGTGGGCCAGCAGCCAGCGGGTCGGCGGGCCGGGGGAGCCAATCAGAACGGCCGACAGCTGGTCGATGAGCCGCCGCTGGTTCTGCCTGATGTCGACCTGCAGGAGGAGAAACATCTCGATGATTGTCAAGAGTTTTATTCTGTGATTAGCTCCAGAAAGAGTCGAGGTTTTACCCGGTCGACGGCCGGCAGCAGCTTCTTCAGGTGGGTCAGCCATTCGAACACGAACTCGGCTCGCTGATGTTCTCCGATCTGACCGAGAGCCTCCTCGTTCAGGAGAAGGCCGTGAGATCGCTCCATCAGCAGACCTTCAGTGGAACCTCCTGATCAGGTCCGACATCCTCCTAAACCCTGAGGAACACAACAACAACACAAACGTTTTCCATCATGATGCTGCCACCACCGTGCTTCACATCATGATGCTGCCACCACCATGCTTCATCATGATGCTGCCACCACCATGCTTCATCATGATGCTGCCACCACCATGCTTCATCATGATGCTGCCACCACCGTGCTTCACATCATGATGCCGCCACCACCATGCTTCACATCATGATGCTGCCACCACCGTGCTTCACATCATGATGCTGCCACCACCGTGCTTCACATCATGATGCTGCCACCACCGTGCTTCACATCATGATGCTGCCACCACCATGCTTCATCATGATGCTGCCACCACCATGCTTCACATCATGATGCTGCCACCTCCATGCTTCACATCATGATGCTGCCACCACCGTGCTTCTCATCATGATGCTGCCACCTCCATGCTTCACATCATGATGCTGCCACCACCATGCTTCATCATGATGCTGCCACCACCATGCTTCACATCATGATGCTGCCACCTCCATGCTTCACATCATGATGCTGCCACCACCGTGCTTCACATCATGATGCTGCCACCTCCATGCTTCACATCATGATGCTGCCACCACCGTGCTTCACATCATGATGCTGCCACCACCATGCTTATCTAGTCGACACATTCAGACTTTGAATCTACAGGAACTCATCAAAACTGGAACTTTTAAAAACCAAATGAAAGATTCTGTAGCAGCTATTTATTCACTTTTTGTTGTTTTAATGTAAATTTTTAATCTGGTTGACTTTAGACAGCATGTATTTTATTTATTTTATTGTGTGAGTTGGTGTTTGTCTTTAATCATTTCAGTTTTAATGTTTCTTCAGCTGCTGTCTTGGCTTTCCTTGAATAAGAGGTTGTTGTATGTTAACGGGATCGAAACAAACATTAAAGTTCTCTACATGCATCAACAAATCTCCACATGTTCAGTCGGTGGTAAATATGTTGTTTTTTTTCACCTAATTAGTTTATTTAATCCTTCAGTGTCTCTGTAATCAACACTGTGGTGTATTTTTGGGGGAAAACGTCGACCTGGAAGACAACGATGTGTTCCAGCAGCCGATAAAGGATGGGAACTTCTTTTGAGAGCTAATAGAGCGGATCAGACCGGAACCGGAGAGGACAGAACAGACGCTGGCAGCTCCAGATATATGAAGGGAGACAGCGAGAGAGCAGCTCATGAATGATTCAGCAGCAAACTCCTCAGTTAAAATGCTCTAAAAATAACCCGCCATCCCGCAGAAAGACACAAAACGCTGCTTTAACCAGCCCGAACGGAAGAGAAAACATCCTGACTGAATACCAACATCCTCACAGACAAAAACAACACACCGGGCCAACATTTAAAGCCCCAGTTCACTGAGAAAATTCACACATTCACAGGGTTTTCTGACCAGACACAGAAAACATTTAAAAACTGATTCAACCTCTACAATCATTGGCATCTTGTTCATCAGATTCTCACCATAAAGAACCAGAGCTGCTGAACCTCAATTCATCTTTTCAGGCTTAAAATAATAATAAAACAATAAAAACACACTCATAGGCAGCGGTTTCAGTGTGAAGCAAGGCAAGAAAATTCACAATTTCACCACTTAAATTCCCCTCCTGGCAAAATGACAACAGCGTCCCAAACAACACAGAAATTGTCAAAAATGGCCCAAAATAACTTGATAAATGTTGGAAATTACTCAGAAATGGCTCAACGTGACATAAAAGCATCCTAAAGTTAAACAAAAACTCTTCAAAATTATTTAATAATTGCTGAAAATTACCTGGAAATAGTCAAAAATTGAAGAAAAAGGACACAAAAATCACTAAAATTATTCAGATTTGTACAGAATGTCAAAAACTTGTGAAAAATGACTTAAAATAGTCAAAAATGACTCAAAACTAGTGTAAAAATGACTCAAAATTGGTCTAAAATTACTCAAAATTGGTTTAAAAAATGACTCAAAACTAGTGTAAAAATGACTCAAAATTGGTCTAAAATTATTCAAAATTGGTTTAAAAAAATGACTCAAAAATTGTCAAAAATGACTCAAAATTGGTCAAAAATTAACCAAAACTGGTCAAAAATTACTCGAGATTAGTCTAAAATGACAAGAAATGTGAGCAAAACGACTCAAAATTTCCAGTTAGCTGACATTTGCCCAAATGGATGCAAAGACATGAAAATTTAGATGGAAAATCTAGATTGTCTCATTTTTGTCCATTTTTGTTGTTGTTGTTTTCTAACTGTCTATTTTTGTTTTTGTTTCATGTTGCTAGTCTCATTTTTTGTCATTTTGTGTCTCATTTTTGTAATATTTTGGGTTTTTTTGTTGTTTTATGTCCCTTTTTTCGTCAGATTTTTGAGGTTTTGATCATACAGTAAAATCCTCTGTGGTTCAGTTCCAGGTGACTAAATGTTGTGTTCCTTTGTAGACACTCTGTGATCTGGAAGTTGTAATGTGGAAATGATAAACTGAGGCTGAATGTTGCTGTGATTGAACTTGTATTTCTTCATAAATTTCAGGTTGTTCATGGTGTTTAGTATAAGAAAATTTTTATACTAAAACAATGGAAATATGTGGAGTTGATGTTACTTATAGGTTATTAAGCTGTGATTTTATTGGACACTGGAGATGAAATTGGGCTGAATGTGGAACTTTGACAGCCCTGGGGTCCGTTTCACGAAGCAGGTTCAACAAACTCTGAGTGTAGCCCTGAACTCTGAGTTGATCTACTCCGAGATAGAAAACTCTGAGTTTCCGGTTCCAGAACGGCTGATCTGAGTTGGTTAAATCAACTCGGAGTAGTTTCACCCGGAGTTAAGCGCGTGCACCACAACTATAAAAAGCCAGTATCAATGGAGCGCCGATTCGACGAGTCACCATGGCAACGGGGAAGCGGAGGGCTGCGTTTTTTACACCACTTGAACCGGACATCTTAATGTGCTCATATGGCGAGTTTGAACACGTTTTTAGAAAGAAGTGCAACACCTGCAGCTGCAACAGAGAGGGAGACGGAGGGAGAACATTGCTGCCCTAAATCACAATAATATTACAGGAAAACTGTTTGAATGGTAGCCTATTAAGTTATTTCATTTAGGTGCAATCCTGCAGGGGAGAAACGCATGTGGCAGGAGCTGAAGATGAAATATAAAAGCATTTTTAAAACAGGTAAGAAGTCGGCATAATCTCATGGAGCTGCCTCATTTTGATCATGTTTTACATTGTAAAGTAGCCTAAATATTAGCTGGCTGTTTGACTGTGCTGTGGTTTTATCCCACACAGAGTCTAAATGTCTGCATCCATATCATGTTCTGTTAAATAATTAAGCCTATTTAAACTAACACAGACTTCTACTCAGCCAACAGAAAGAAAGCAGATGCCTGTAAAAAGGGAGGTGGCCCAGCACCGCCACCTCTAACGGAGGCAGAGGAGCTGGTTCTAAGCCAGAACTTGGGAAGGCCAGTGGCTGAGGGAATCCCTGGAGGAAGCTCATCCTCTGAAACCACCCCCCGAGACACAAGTGCTTTTATAAAATGTAATGTGTGTGTGTGTGGCCCATGTATATGTATTTATGGAATGTTTTCAAGCATATTCATACAAACATTTATTTCTCTTTTGGGTCTTTTTTTCTTTTGGCCCAACAGATTCTGATGGTCCTATCTGCCTGGTGGAGCCCCTTCAAACCACAACAGACCTTGTAACTGTAAGTAGGAAATACTCCAGAGACTTTGCCAAATGGTAGTTTAAGTCCACTGAAACATTTCACTCATCTAGGATGAAGAGGATGAAACTGTGTCTGCTGCCTTTACAGAGGGGCATCCAGAAAGGCATCTAGAGGTATGTTACTGATAGTTCTCTTCCCATTCACATTTCTTAACATTCTGGTGGAATATAGAGTGAGACATTTACCCTCCACTGAAGTATTGCACATTCTCATCCTTTTTAACAGAGCATGGCTGGACAGCAGCAGGATGGTCCCTCAACTTCCACTGCACAGATTGACAGTGAGATGGATGTTCAGTAAACACCAGAGGTTCAGTCCGTGGAATTCATGTGCAACTGTATAATTTAATGTCCTTTATGTATTCCCAGTTACCAGTAAAACAAATATACAAAATCCACTTGCTGAGAAAAATACAAAAAACAGATGAAGAAATGCAATACTTGGACCACCAGATTAGGAGGGCAGATCTGGAAACTGAAATACTGGAGCACAAGTTAGAGGTGGGTGCAGGTCACAGGTGAATAATGTTAACTACTGGAACATGAACTAAACCAGCTCTTTGATTTGTAGGAAATAAAGAAGACTAAATGAAATGTATGTCGTGTTTATTTGACTGCTATGGTGGTGATGATGGAGACTTAAACTCTGCAGTGATTATTGCAGATGGTATCTCTGACTGCTCTGCTGTCCTGGATAGCTGCAGGTGCATGAGGTCATCATCTGGGTCTTCAGTTTGTAGGGCAGAGTGTTGCTCTCCTCTAATAGTGGCAATATTATGAAGTTTAATAATATCACAGGCCTCTCAGGAGTCACCTTGAGGTGACGTAGACACTGGAAACAGGCTTTCAGCAGGTCTATGGTCATCTCCACCCGGGCTCTCATCCTGCAGGGAGCCTGGTTGAAGTTCTGTTGGGGGCCTGGTTCAGGGTCAGGGTATGGGGTCATCAGCCTGGGTTGGCATGGTAACCCCTGTCACCCAGCAGAAGGCCATCAAACTCTCCTGTAATGTATAGTGGATACATTAGAGTATATTGAAGGAGGGAGACAAGTGAATTATATTGTTAAAATCTTTAGGCTGCTTCCCACATTGCAGTCTGTTGCTCAGGTTAGACTCATGATAAATCCTCCAGTCATGAACAGATCCAGACCACTTGGCCTCCACATTAGAAATGATGTATGCAGCATCACATATGATCTTGACAGTGCAGAGAATGACAGATGTTGAACTATGATGCAGTCTTTAACATTTTGAAACCGTAGTCAATCTACCTGTAGCCTACCTGCACATTTATGCTGTGAATGGACTTCCTGTTCACATAATCAGCTTCATTATATTTGGGAGCTTTGATGGGGATGTGTGTGCCATCAATGCAACCAATCACACTGAGAAATCCTAAAAGAAATTAAAATTACTAATCCCAGTCTGAAGTTGCAGCACAATGTCATTAACTGGATATGATTTAAAATTAATTTAACAGATCTCTACATCATTCACCTGCAATCCTGTGGAACTCCTCCTTGATGGCTCTGACAGGTTTGTGTCCAGGGAAAACCACAAAGATGGTAAAAGTCGTTTCAGGGCCAGACACACTTTTCTGACAGCTCTGCATACAGTTGCCTTACTGAGGTGCTCTGCATCTCCGACGTTGTATAAAAAAACTCCCATTTGCAAAGAACCGCACCGCAACACACAACATCTGCTGGGATGTTAGAGCATGACTGCGGTTGGTAAAGTTGTAAATGTAAGGACGGATTAGGTTGTGGATGTAGGTTATGGATTGTGATGTGAAACCCATCCATTATCTATCCACCGCTTAATCCTCATTAGGGTCGTGGGGGGGTGGAGCCTATCCCAGCTGACTCGGGCGAAGGCAGGGGACACCCTAGACAGGTCGCCAGTCTGTCGCAGGGCTACATACAAAGACAAACAATCACTCTCACATTCACACCTACGGGCAATTTAGAATGATCAATTAACCTCAGCATATTTTTGGACTGTGGGAGGAAGCCGGAGTACCCGGAGAAAACCCACGCATGCACAGGGAGAACATGCAAACTCCATGCAGAAAGATCCTGGGAAAGCCGGGACGTGAACCAGGGATCTTCTCGCTGCAAGGCGAAAGTGCTAACCACTACGCCACTGTACAGCCCCCGTGATGTGAAACGGTTCCGTTCAAAAAGATAACTGTCCGGAAATGCGAGAACATCTATGCGCGGTCTGATAACAATCTCCTGACGAATATTTAATTCTCTGCAGTAATGCTGCTCCTTCATCCACTGGATCGTTCATAAAAGGACATGACATTTTGACAAACGGCAGAACTAGGCTTCGCCAAAACTCGCCAGGTGACTGAATGAATGAGGAAATGAAATGGCTTGTGTGACTGAAAGAGGGCGGAGACAGAGAGAAACTCGAGGTTTACTGAGATAAACCTGGTCCCGACCAGGTTAGAGTCATAGAGTCTGTTACTACGGTAACTGACCGAGAGTTTAAGTTACCTCGCTTTGTGAAACCGAAAACTCTGAGTTTCCCTCATTTCAGGGTTAACAAACTCAGAGTTTTCACTAAACCTGCTTCGTGAAACGGGCCATTGATCTAATGCATTAATTCCACAGGATCTTAATCTTTAAAAGCAAAATAACAACATTTTAGTCACAATATAGAGGCTGTAATTGCTTTTAGCAGGGTTAAAGTAGTAAAATGAAGCTGCAGCAACAAACCAAACTGACAGACTTCAGTCACTGAGCTCGTTTTAACAGAAGCTGCAGATTTAAACCTGATCTGACAGCTTTAAATCAGGTTTACGGTCAGATTATTCAGTAAATGTGTGGATCAGCTCTATTTCACCTGGAAAACACGTTTAATGCCAGAAATAAACACAATAAAGGGATCGACGTGAGCCAAAGTGAGCTGACAGCTTCTGAAATGAGCTGAAAACTGTCCAGTGTCTCCACATAAACAAATTAAACAGCATAAAACAGCTTTTTGGCTCCAGTTTAAAGCCCGAACTGCAGCTAACAGGCTCCGCGGCTAGCATCGGGAGGCTAACCCGGCTAGCTAACGGGCAAAAGTTTACACACAAACCGGCACAAAAACGGTTCCGTTTACCTGTCAGCCTCCGGTAAAAGTCGTCAATCCGTGCGGCGACGTGTCCGTCCACAGACACGAGAGGGGAAAAAGTTTATTTCAGGCGGTGTTCGGGGTCTAAATGTCCGCAAACACACACAGCAGAACCGCAGAGACCGAACCGAGCCGCGGACACTCAGAGTCAAATTAGCGGAAACACAAAGGGAGACATCCGGTCAATGGTTTCACAATAAAACTAAAAATACGGTCTATTAACTGAAACCGTAATTTAAAACGATACCTACATTTGACCTAGTTTAGGAATTTAATCAGTGGTCGAGGTTAATATTGTACATAATATTGACAGTAATAGTAATGATAATAAGAACAGAAAAACCGCAGAAAACGAACCAAGCCGCTGAATCAGGGAGAGAAGCACTTCCTGTCACTGAGCTTCAAAATAAAACATAATTTCTAAAAATCTACATTTAAATCAGCTCAAAAATTCAATGCTGCAATAATAACAGCAATAATAATAATAGTACAAATACAAATAATAATAATAATTATTATTATTATTATTATTATTATTATTATTATTATTATTAATAAAACGATATAAATATAGTAAAAATACTAACAATAATAATCCTAAAAATCTAAAAAAAACGATATAATAAATGAGAATAATAATATTTAATATAATTCTAATAATAGTAATAATAGTAATAATAGTAATAATAGTCACTATTATTGATATTATTATCATAACATCATAATTATTAATCTAATAAAATACGATAATAATCCTAATAAAAAACTATATTGTTACTATTATTATTATTGTTGTTGTTATTATTGTGATCATTGCTATATTGTTATTATTATTATTATTATTATTATTAGTAGTAGTAGTAGTAGTAGTAGTAGTAGTAGTAGTAGTAGTAGTAGTATTAGATCCTTTCTCCTTTTAATTATCAACATGAACAGATAATTGAGAAATACTGATATGCAGTTAGTTGTTAAACCAAACTAGCCGTTGTGAATTTAAAGCTAGCAATGCTTATTAATTTAATATTAATTTTGGTTAAAAAAATTGCAAATATTTCTATTTAAGTCTTTTACTCCACTTTTTTTTATTCTTATTTTATTTTCTTCATTCATTTGTCTTGTATGTTTAAAAGGGAGAAAGCCATCCGGAATTTAACTGGAGACATAATGACAATAAAGCTTTCTTATCTTATCTAATTTTGACATTTTATCCTTTACATTTATTTATTTATTTTGTCTGTTGTCTTTTTGCTTTAACTTGATTTTATTTCGTTATCATGTCGCCTTCTGTGTGTCCTGCATTTTGGAAAGCCTTGTTTTTTAAGTGCTATAAATAAAGTTATCATTAAAGATGGTCTTTAATTGTTGTCCTTCGTTATTCCCTTTGTAGTCCAACCAAAGCAAACTGCTTCGTTTGATTTCAGAGGTTTCCTCATCGTAAACTTCTTCAATTCTTTATTTCTGTGTCTGAACAAATGATCTGTTTGAATTTGAGTTTTCGTGGTAGAAAGTGAGCATCAGCTGGTAGATTGAAGAATCATCGAACATCTGCAGGATAGCAACAAACGTCCACAGAGTGTTTTATGCCCAGAGTGTGATCTGACAGGCAGGAAGGCTGCTGACTGCTTCACATACAGACAGGTGTGGGAATCACAGCTGCACAGATGTAGGGATTTTAACCAAATACGTAGTGTTGAAATACAAAAGAAAATCAATAAAAACACAAAAACCACCCATGAAATTTACACATCCAAAGTACCACTAAAAACTGCAAATAACCATCAAATTTCACATTTTTTTTTACAGATTTATTTTATTCTTGAAGGCTTTAGAAAACAGTTTGCAAACGTATTGATATTCCACAAGTATTTTCTTTATTTTAATTACATGAAACTGTTAACTTGTCATTTAATAATGTAAATGTATTTCTAAAATTAGACAGAATTAGTGGTTCTGTAAATGTTCTGCTCGTATATTTCGATTGTATCTCTATATATTTTAATCTGTGTTTAATATTGCCTTATATGGTTTGTATTTTAATGCTGCCGGAGAGTGCTATTCTGATTTTCACAGTTTTTTTTTTTTATTCTAAAGACCTTTTCAATTCTCTTCTGAAGAAACACACACGGAAACAAAACAATATGAAAAACAAATGTGGTCAAACTCAGCTCCTGTTTGTTTTTATTTGAATAACAACAGTAAAATTCTCTGGAAGTAAATTCTGACCCTGATTTCTCCGGTAGAAACACACCGGGTGATGTGCGCCTGTCAGTCGGGTAAAGGGTTCAAATCCCCAATCTAACCCTCCAGACGGACCGGTGGATCCCGGAGCAGAGGATCGAGGTGGGCAGGGTCGGCATGACGGACTGTACCAGAACGTTCTAGCAGCCGGAGCAGCTGCTTCACGTTCGCCGCCAGAAGTTTCTAGCTGTCCGGAGCAGCTGCTCCGTGTTCGGTTTGGACGTTTCTCCATTTTTTTTTTTAACAGGATAAAGTCGCTCCGTGGAGGCTTCAGTGAACCCTGCAGGTCGGACTGTATCCAGCTAGCAGGCTGAGCCTGTTTACATTGGGGCTAACAGAGGCTAACGGCTAAGCTACTTCCACAGACTGTTTACATTCAACCGGTTGAGTAGCTAACGGCTAATTAACAGGCTAAGCTACATCCACAGACTGTTTACATTCAACCGGTTGAGTAGCTAACGGCTAATTAACAGGCTAAGCTACATCCACACACTGTTTACATTGGGGCTGACACGGAGGCTAACGGCTAAGCTACATCCGAAGAATTGAGTAGCTATCGGCTAATTAGCAGTCTGAGCTACATCCATAGCCTGTTTACAGTAGATTGGTAAAGAGACTAACAGCTAACTAGCCTGCTGAGCTACATCCATAGCCTGATTACATTCCACCGGTTAAGAAGCTAACGGCTGTCGGCGGGATGTTCGGTTGCCTGGTCGCCGGTCGGTTGGTGCAGACCGACGCCGTGCAGGTCTCCCCGGACAAGTTCGTGTTCAACCTGCCGGACTACGAGAACGTGAACCACGTGGTGGTGTTCATGCTGGGCACCGTCCCGTTCCCCGCCGGGATGGGCGGCGCCGTCTACTTCTCCTTCCCGGACCCGGCCAGCGGCGGCCCGGTGTGGCAGTTGCTCGGCTTCATCACCAACGACAAGCCGAGCGCCATCTTCAAGATCTCCGGGCTGAAGGCCGGCGAGGGCGGGGCGCACCCGTTCGGCGCCGCCTCCTCCGGCTCTCCCTCCGCGGCGCAGGTCGGCGTGTCGGTGGAGGCCCTGGAGCAGCTGGTCCAGCAGATCCCGGTGAGCAGCGCCGCCGTGTCCACCGTGGACTCGTTCCTGCAGTTCACCCAGAAGATGCTGGACAGCTTCTACAACTTCGCCTCGTCTTTCGCCGTGTCCCAGGCCCAGATGACCCCGAACCCCGGGGAGACCTTCATCCCGTCTAGCTGCATCCTCCGCTGGTACGAAAACTTCCAGAGGAGGATGGCGCAGAACCCGAACTTCTGGAAGAACTGAACCGGGTCGGACCGCAGACAGCAGCCCCACAGTGCCTTCATGAAGTGCTGCAGCTGAACTTTAAGACTTTAAAGCAGAGAAACAGCTGAACAGGTAGACGGACTCCTGGAGAAGAACCTGTTTGGTCCTGAAGGTCTGACATGAGGTTTAAATCGATGCCATAAGTGAAATAAAAACACCAAATAAACAACAGATATCAGAATATGGAAGTTTTGCAGCGTGTTTGTGTTTTTTTCATGGGATTTGTAGTTCTTTATTACTGCATTTTTGTAGTTTTTTTGAAGGGTTATTTCTCTGATTTCTGCATCCTGCTGCAGATAGTTTCTATTTCAAATTGATTTTATTGTTTTTGAAACCATAAAAGTGAATTATTTTATTTGATGAGAGTTGATTCGTGATGTTTGTGTGTTTTCTGATTTTATTTGGGCTTTTATTGTGGCGGTTTAGACTTTTTGTCTTGTGCCAATCCTGAAAAACTGAGTTTACCGAGAAAATAAATGAAATCTTTTGAAAATGCTTTTAATAATCTGACTGCGGTGTGGACTTTTGTTTTTAATCCTCTAAACTGAAAAAAACAAGGAGGAATGTTTTATTTTGTTAAAAAATGACACCAGAAAGTGTAAAAACACTATGAACCGTCAGAATTTCAGGTTTCTAAAGAACATATCGTGTGACGTTTGATTCCACTGAAGGGGATTTAACAAATCTGAGCTTCAAATCAACATATTTCATCACTTATCTGAAATGTTTTATTCAAAAAGCGTTCAGATGAATTGCAGGCAGTGTTTCCAGAGACTCAAAACGTGTCTAGAATGACTTAAAAATTGTCATTTTGAAGAAGTTTCAGAAGTTTTTGGACACTTTGCAAGTTATTTATAACATTTTTTTTATTACCGTTGACACATTTATATAATTTCAGACATTTTTTGACAAGTTTTAAATGAATTGAGAGAATTTTTGATTCAGTTTTCAAAATTTTTTGTTGCTTTGAACACGTTTCAAGACATTATGGACAAATTTTGAATAGTTTTGAGTCATTTTGGACAGCTGTGAGGTAACTTGGACATTAACCCTCGTGTCGTCCTGCGGGTCAAAATGGATCCGTTTTAAAGTTTGAAAATATGGGAAAAAAAAACATATTTACACAGTGAAACTTCTGATGTCCACATTTTCAACATTTTTGGGAAATCTTTGAACATTTTTTGGTGGAAAAAAAGAAATATTAAAAATTTTTCTTAAGAGCATTCACATAAAAATCAACCAAATTCTTGATTTGAGAGGGGCATTTTTTCCAGTGTGATTAAAAGTTCAGCAGCGAGCAAGCGCACAGGTCAGCCTGTTTTCATTTCTGGGATGCTTCCATCGCATCGTTTTCATCCACGGGAAGTTCAGCACCTGGGGATTGGATGGATCATGTGCCAAGAGATATGGACATATGTGTGCACCAACTAATGGGAGAGCTAAGTCTACACTTGAAAAAATACCTCTCTCAAAACAAACAAAAAAAATCCTTATTTCAAGGAACTTTTACCTTGAAATAAGTGAAAAATCTGCCAATAGAACAAGTGAAAAATGTCTTGGTCAGATTTCTAGAAATAAGATGATATTTAGAATATTGAAATCTTAAAATTAGCTGGAAAAACTTATTTTAAGCTCTATTTTACCAGGATTGTCAAGCTGTGTCTTAAAATAAGCCAGATATGTTTTTTTAAAAAAGCAGTTTTTCACTCAAAAATAGATTTTCGCTTTGATGTAACCTCCTAATTTGAGGTGTTTTAACCCTCCTGTTGTCTTCATTTACAGGCACCAAAAAATATTGTTTCCTTGTCTGAAAAAAATCCAAAAATTCTGCAAAAAAATTCCCCAAATTTCTGAAAATTTGCTAAACTTTCAGGAAGAAAATTCCAATAATTCATTAAAAGTTTCTCTTAAAAGTTTTATTTAAAAAAAATTAATAAAAAATCCCCCAAATTTGGCAAGAAAATTCTTGTAAATATTTTCAAAAAAATGAGTAAAAATCTTCCAAAAAAATCCTAAAAATATCGAAAGTGATTCCATATATATCAGTAAAACTTCTAATATTTTCTTTAAGAACATTCACATAAAAATCAACCAGAATCCAGTGAAATTCGCTGGATTTTGGTTGATTTTTTTGTGAATGTTCTTAAGAAACATTTTAAACATGTTGTTTCCACCAAAAAATGTTCACAAATTTCCCAAAAATGTTGAAAATGTGGACATCAGAAGTTTCACTGTGAAAATATTTTTTTTCTCCACATTTTCAAACTTTAAAACGGGTCGATTTTGATCCGCATGACGACACGAAGGTTAAAGAAGAAGCACAGGGAAGCAATGTTCCCTGTAATTTTTCCTGAGTCTGAGCAAACACACAAACTCCCTGAGCGTCCCTTGGACCACTGTGAGCAACATCAGACGTGTTCACTGTGGTCACACCAGCATCACATCCATTCAAGTTACATGGTTCATGTAAAATTTACAAAAACGTACCTGGTTTGTCTAATTTCCTGATATATTAAGACAAGAAATGGCCGTTCGTATCTTTCTCTTCTAACCACGACTACCGGAACGCGTTCTTGACTGTCGCGTCTATAGCAGCACGTCAGCGTACCTGTCTACCTGTTTAAACATTGTCCTGACAGGTACGGGTCATTACATTTACACAAAAGCGAAGGTCGTCTATTCAATGAGCACAATTCAATGATTAATCTCTCCTTTGTACTCAAAACTGGCGCTATTCAGTGCATCCGCTCTCGCAAATTCTCGCAGCATTAGATTGGAATCGCGTCAATGAACGAGATTCAAAATGGCTGCCTCCGTACAGGAATATAAACAACAAACAACGCATTAGCGATAAGAATAAGATTTTCAAAAAGAATACTATCAATCAAATTCTGATTTTCACTGAAAACTTCCATCAAATTTCCCAGATTCCCGGAAATGAACTCACAAAATTTGAAATCCCGGATTTCCGGGAAAACCCGGAAAACTTTCATCTCTGAGCTGTTTATACTACTACTGCTGCTTGTATTTTTAGTATTACTACTACTGCTTGTACAACTATACTACAGCTACTATTAATCGTCTGGTATTTGGTTGTCAAGCTGCTAGCTCGCCTTAGTGTTTTGCTAGTGGCTAACTAGTTAGCTCTCATAGACTGGAAGCTGTCAACAAGATTTCATAATGAAAAAAGAGCCAAAAACTATTCTTACCTATGAAAAGTCCTTCCAAGTTTCCTTGTCTCAATCGTACGACGTAGTGTGTAACTGTATGCAGCACAGTGAGCCGGCATACTTGTTGTTTCCGTTTTCACGCCGTCTACATCAACGGAATACACTGAAACTTTGCCCTCACTAGCTTAGCCTCGCTGTAGCCGCAGTTCAAAGGGGCGTGTCCTATCTACTCATTCATATCTATGGGCGTGTCCTATCTACTCATTCATATAACAACGGTGGCTGCACATCAGGACGCCTGACGTTGAGTAGCTGCGTAAATACCATTATATACAGTCTATGGTAAATACGTATGTGAATCGCATCATTGGCTGCAGCAGCCAGTCACCGGTCACTCACTGACTCACATTGAAAAATAGCACAGAATGAATTGTTGCGTGTTTATTTTATTTACAATTTAGGTTGGATTTTTTTTTTTTGTGCGCAGCGCAGATTTTCTGTGCGCGGAGACCGTGTCAGCGGTGCGCGCAGCTTAGAGGGAACATTGCAGGGAAGAAACATGAGAGTTCAGAGGGTGAATAAAGTTCATCCAGCAGGAGGCGCTGCAGCTCTGAAAACCTTTAGAACTGAGCCAGTTACGCAACATCTACAGCAGATCGGCTGAATTCCTGCCTTCGGTCTCAGTGGTTTCCATCATGCTGCTTCTGCTGTGTGGAGCTCTGGCAGTCGGAGGATACTTCCTCCTTCACATGACTGTCCTCAAGCTGCCCAGGTGTCAAAGTGCTGCAAAGCTTCATGGGAAAACTGCCGTCGTCACCGGTGAGTCCACAGCTGGAGAACGACACTTTAACAGTATGTTTACAGCCACAGAGCAGAGTGGAGGCACTGCAGCCAGAGAGAGTAACTAAGTACATCTACTCAAGTACTACTCTCAGTTACTCGAGTATTCCCACTTTCTGCTGCTTTTTACTGTTATTCCACTATGATTCAGCGTATCATTTAAGCAGCTCCTTCAGCAGCAGACTGAGACATCCACCCTGCAAGAAGGAACGCTATCGCAGGTCCTTCATTCCATCTGCTGTAAGACTTTACAACATCAGCATCAATGGCTGATGTTAACATAAAATGGACTATATCATTACCACCCCAAACCATAAAATTTGCACACATTCTTGCACTGCACATCTTTGCACTTTTAAACTTTATTTTTATTTTTATTTTTTATTTTTTCTGTTAAGCCACTTTATCCTCATCCCTCACCCTTGTATATATTGTAAATATTATTACTACTGTTCTATTATTATTTTTAAGCTGCTGTAACATGTAAATTTCCCCTGGCGTGGGGAGAAATAAAGAACTTATCTTATCTTATCATTTATTCAGTTACTTTACAGATTTACTTGAACAAAACTTATTTTATTTGGAGCTGAGGAAAGAAAATTTTCGAGTTTTTGGAATCTTTGAAAAGGAATATTTTCCAGACTAAATAATCCAATAAATCTGATTTTGGGCTGAAAGTAAAGTAAAATTTAAAATGGCAGCTTCCAGAGCAGTGGTAAAAGTACTTCTACCTCAGCTTTCAAGACATAAAACAACCACAAACATACACAAAACAACCACAGAGACATGAAACAACCACAAAGAGACACAAAATAACCACAAAAAGACATAAAATAACCACAAAGAGACACAAAACAACCACAAAAAGATATAACATAACCACAAAAAGACATAAAATAACCACAGACACAAAACAACCACAAAGACACCCAAAACAACCACAAAAAGACATAAAATAACCACAAAGAGATACAAAACAACCACAAAGAGACTCAAAACAACTGCAAAGAAATTTGTACTCCAAATATTTAGATAAATATTCGGATACCACCACAACGACAGAATATTCGGGTCCAGCCCTACTACAAAGAGACACAAAACAACCACAAAGAGACACAATATAAGTACAAAGAGACAAAAAACAACCACATTAAGACACAAAACATACTCAAACAGATGCATTACCACCAGAAAATTACATAAGAGGACCTCAAATAGATATAAAACCTCCACAAGCAGATACCACAGACAATAAACAACTTCAAAAACACACAAACCATGAGACACAAAACCACCACAGTTGATAGGATTCATCTTCTGAACTGTTTACACAAATTTTTTTGAGGTTGAGGTGTTTCAGTCTAGAGCTAAGAGACCGACTGGCTGAAGGTAAAACTGTGTTGCGTCTTCCAGGAGCAAACACCGGCATCGGTAAGACCACGGCCATGGACCTGGCCAGGAGGGGGGCCAAGGTGATCCTGGCCTGCCGGGACAGACGGAGAGCTGAAGCTGCTGTCCAGGAAATCATCCAGGTAAAGACTAGCAGAGTTTCTGACCTGAGACAGCAGCAGTGAAGAAACAGGACTTCCTGGTATTCCTCAGGGCTCCATACTGGGTCCTCTTACATTTCGATCTTTTCTGTTAGCATAAAGTGATATTAACCCCAGACGTGGAATTTGCTGTTTTTACTCCTTAAACTTGGACACAGATGAAACTGATATGTGTTTTATTTGAAAACACTGATCAGGAAACAGGAAACCAGCAGGTGATCTTCATGCAGCTGGATCTGGCCAGTCTGCAGTCAGTTCGTTCCTTCGCCGATAACTTCCTGAAGTCCGAGTCCAGGTTGGATCTGCTCATCAACAATGCCGGTCAGTTTATGAATTCATTCATTTACATGTGTATCTTCTCTGGGGGACTCTATGTGTTAGAGAATTTGTGTTCTAGCTGGAGTTTTCATTTCCCGGTGCTTTCAGGTCTAATAAGTGATGGAAAGACGGAGGACGGCTTTGGGATGATCTTCGGCGTCAACCACCTGGGTCACTTTCTGTTGACGGTGCTGCTGTTGGACCGGCTGAAGGCCAGCGGGCTGAGCCGTGTGGTGAACGTCTCCTCCGGAGCTCACAAGCAGGGGAAAGTGGATTTTAACTGCCTCACGACTCACAAAGATTCGAGTTTGGGTTCCAGCTACTTCCAGCTCTACCAGAAGTACTGCAACAGCAAACTGTGCAACATCCTTTTCACCTACGAACTCGCCAAGAGGCTGCAGGGCTCCGACGTCACCTGTTACAGCCTCCATCCTGGTTAGTGATGACTGAATGGTCTGATGTTTGCATGTAGCTTTCATCATCTACATCCATCGTTGCTTTGAAAGTCAATGCAGGGAAAATCCCAAGATATTAAACACAACATGTACTTATTAGTTGTCTAACAATTTGACAACTGACCTTAAAAAGATACAAAATGACCACAAAGACCAAAAGTCTAAAAATAACCACAAAGGGACAAAATAAAAACCTTTAAGAGAAGCAAAATAACAAAAAAAGAGCCAAAAAACAACCACAAATTGAAACAAAAGCATTTCAGAGGCACAGACAATCTCAAAGAGATGCAAAATAATCACAAAGAGTCATAAAACTAAGTCGAAGAGACAAAACAACCTGAAGTAGGTGCAAAACAACACATTAGGGTAGTAATATGGATCAAATTTGGTAATGTCATAGAAAGAAGCTAGCGAAATTCAGATTTGGTTGTGGTCGGTTGTGGTACAGGAAGGGAACATCATTCCAGTTCCACTACCTTACCACCCAAAAAACTGAAAAATGGCATCCCGCTGCCAGAATGATAACAGAACATTGTTTATGTGAGGGGTAGAGGTGAGACGAACTGGCATCCTGGTGCCTGAACTAGAAGTTGGGTATGAAAGTGAAAGAAACTGTTATCCTGGTGCCAGATATCAGAAGATTAATGAAGTGTGGTTAGAGAGGCAAGTGGTCCTGGCATCCCAGTACCAGAAATAACAGTAGGTGATTGTCAGTGTGGGGGATTGAGGTGAGATGACTTGACATCTAGGTGCCAGAACCAGATAGCTATTGAAGTGGGGTATCAAGGTGAGAGTAAAGAGACACGATTGATGAAGTGTGGTGGTAGAGGTAAGAGAACCTAGCATCCCGGTACCAGAAATGTAAGCAGAAGATTGCTGACAAATGATATAGAAGTTAGGGAAACTGGCATCTTGGTGCCAGAAGTAAGATCAGAAGGCTAGTAGTGTGGGGATAGAGGTGAGATGAACTGGCATCCTGGTGCCAGAACTAGAAGAAGACAGCTGTTGAAGTTGGGTATGAAGGAGAAAGAAACTGGCATCCAGGTGCCAGAACCAGAAGCAGACAATTATTGATGTTGAGACTGAAGGTGAGAGTAAAGGGCATCCTTGTGCCATAAATAAGATAAGAATGATGAAGTATGGTGGTAGAGGTAAGAGAACCTAGCATCCCGGTACCAGAAATGTAAGCAGAAGATTGTTGACAAATGATATAGAAGTTAGGGAAACTGGCATCTCGGTACCAGAAGTAGGATGAGAAGGTTGTTACTGTGGGGATAGAGGTGAGGCGAACTGGCTTCCTGTTGCCAAAACTAGAAGCAGACAGCTGTTGAAGTAGGGTATGAAGATGAGGAAGATGAGAAAAAAATGACACCCCTTTGCCATAAATAGGGGGAAAATAGAAAAAGATTTAAATTTCATTCAACTGCACAACAAAATGATCAGCAGCCCAAAGCCCTTACCACTAGAGCCCCTACCACTAGAGCTCCCGCTGCCTACTTGTCAAATAACAGGATATTGATAAAGAGATGGGATAGAGCTAACAGAAACTGGCATCCCGGTGCTAGAAGTTTGACCACAAGATTGCTGATGTAGGGGGATGGAGGCACGTGAAACTAGCATCTCGTATGCAGAAGTTGAACCTGAAGATTGACATGGTGGGTAGTGGTGGGAGACACTGGCATCACAAGGGGTATAGAGGCTGGTGAAAATGGCAAAACTGACCAGCAAGAAGCACAAAACCACCACAAAGAGTTGCCTTCCTACCTGTAAACTACACATTCTGTCAGTTAAACATTTCCTCTTTTCTGTCCAGGAGCCATTACGACGGAGATATTTAGACACTCTAGCTTTTGGTGGACGCTCCTCATCAAGCCCCTGGTCTTCCTCTTCTTTGTGGATGCTGATTCTGGAGCTCAGACCAGCCTCCACTGTGCCCTGGAGCCAGGCATTGAACACCTCAGCGGACACTACTTCACCCAGTGTGCCCCGCTGATCAGCATCGAGCCGAAGGCCAGGGACGACGCCACCTCCAGGAAGCTGTGGGAACTCAGCGAGACGTTCTGTGGTCTGTCCTAAAACCTGGAGCCACAGCTTTGGTTTTAATCTCAGCCAACAAGACCTGAACAGAAAAGTTTGGGCGTCTTTGAATGCATTAACCCTTAAAAAGTTAAAAATAGTACTAATGCTGGCTTCTACAGGTTGTTTCCATGTGAATCAAGAGTCTCACGAACCCAAACTAACATCAGTATCAACCAAACACAGCTCTCAGAATCACTGCAAGTTTATAAGCTACAACTATACGGAAAAAGTAGAAGTTTGGAAGGGCTCCTACTGCTTTGTTACAAATAAAAATATCTTCCAACCACCCGTCCGTTATTTTGTTGCAGCTGAGTGCATCATTAGGACATTCAAAAGGTTTTTGAAACTCTTCTGTGAGAAAGGTTTCATTAAAGATCGCATTTTGTGTTCATTTTGGAAAATTTCTGGAAGTCTCAAATATCCCACAAATAACCAACACAGTAACCCACACAGTCCCTGTTTGCTGGTTTAAAGTTTCCACAGAGCTCTGACCTGTGGGCAGATCAATGCTAACGTTAGCCAAAGTAGTTGCACAACATGCTAACACTTAAGATTTTTCCTATTGACATTATTGACAATGCCATCAATAACAAAAATCCGTGGGATATTGAGTTCCTCAGATGCTGGCATTGCAAGAAGACTCAACATTTGATGAACTCTGCTCATAGTTGAGCGATTTTAGGGAATGCTAAAGCTAAGAGATGCAAAACGACCTCAAAGAGACACAAAATGGCCAAACGGCAATTCAGAACAACCATAAAGTGAGACAAAAGGACAAAGTAGAATGGAATACTTAACAATAATGAATTTACTTAGAATAAATTAAACAGGAAGTAAATGGTAAAGGGGAAACAACTACAGGATGGAGGGTAAACGACACATGAACCGACAGAATTACAAAGAACACTAGCAACGACACAAACTGGACAGACTTAATCGTAGGAAAGGAGATTATTTTTACCGGACAGGAAACTAAGCAGGACTTGGTACCTGCAAGCTAGGAAATTGAAATGGGATGAAGTAGGGTTAGCAAACTATAAAACATGGAATAAATATTTTACCATTGATGTGTAAGCTGAGCCAATAGAGCCTTTGATAGTTTATTCTTTTCTCCTGTTTTTTGTTTACATTTGGTCTCAGGACAAGAACATTTGTACAACAACTGCATATTTGAGGATTTTGTACATTTTCTACTTTGGAGTTATAGTTCAACAAAATTTAATATCATAAATATAATAACATACACACACAAAAGAGCCACAAAGAGACACAAAACAACCACAAAGTCGCACAAAACAGCCACAAAGAGACACAAAACAATCACAAAGAGACAGAAAACAACCACAAACAGACAGAAATCAACTGTTTGATTACTAGAAATTTGATGGGCGGGACATAAACCGTCCTGCAGCTCTGTCCACCTGTGAACCAGCGTCCACCAGCGTCCTGTCTGTCTGCTCAGGGCTGATGATAAAACTAGCTGCAGTTTATTTGTCCAGGGAGCAGCGTTGGCTCGGAGCCGGAGGGCGTGGATCTGCTGATACCGTCCAACTGTTACACAACAGAGAGCAGCTGATCAGCTCGCAGTCCTGATTCTCTTCCTCTGTTTCCATCATGCTGCTGCTGCTGTGTGGAGCTCTGGCAATCGGAGGGATTTTCCTTCTGCGTCTGACTGTTTTCAAGCTGCCCAGGTGTAAAAGTGCTGCAAAGCTTAATGGGAAAACTGCCGTCGTCACCGGTGAGTCCACAGCTGGAGAACGACGCCTTAAACAGTTTCCAGCCACATGTGAATGGAGCCACTGCTTTGGACTGAAACGTCCCTTTTACCATAAATGGGACGATGATTCATTAAAGGAACACCGTTCTCTACTATAGGAGGCTTCAAACTAGCAACTGAAACCATAAACTCATGAGGAAAACGTTCACAGATCCTCTTTTATAACATCAGACTTCCTTTTACGACCAGAAGAGTCGCCCTCTGCTGGCTGTTGGACAGAATACAGGTTAAAGGTTTAACTTTCACACCCAGAGGACACACCTGTCTCTAATATACAAACTATGATGCTAATCAGTCATTTATAATAATTCTCAGTTCATTATGAACAGATTTAAGTCATTTTGGACCAATTCCGAGCCATTTTATACATTTTGAAATCAATTTGGGAAGATTTTTGTCATTTCTGACAACTTTTGTGTAATTCTGGACAAATTTTCTGTGGTTTTGGATCATTTTCAACTCATTTTAGACAAACTATGAGTCATTTTGGATGATTTTTAAAGCATCTTGGACAAATTTAGTGTCATTCTGTAAATTTACAGTCATGCTGGATAATTTTTAATCATGTGATTGAAATTCTGACTGATTTTGGATCATTTTTAAGCATCTTGGACAAGAAGGGTTAGAAGCAGAGTGGTCTGACCCATTTTCTGTAGTTTTGGAGGAAAATGGGTTCAAAGTTTAGTGTTTTCCAGAATGGTCTCACATTGGAAGCTTCACCGTAATGGTTGTGGGTCAGACCACTCTGAAACTAAAATCTAGACCATAAAATATTACAGGAATTATATAAAACTCAATTTGCATGTTTTGTGGGTTAGATCACTCTGCTTCTAACCCCTCATTTATTCCACCATCAGGTTTTTATCTGTCCAACACTTGCGTACCTGCAGAACTCCTATCAGCTGGACTTTGTTTTCTGATAATGAAACTTGCAGAATGACATGGGAGGGGATGATCACAGATGGACTCAAAACAACATCTAAGAGACACAAAATGACCACAAAGAGACACAAAACCAGAAAATTAAAACCCAAAACATCATTAGGGACACAAAAAAGAACAGAAAGACAGACAAAATAATTGTGAAGTGACAAAAAAGTTAAAGTTATCCCAAAGATATGAAACAACCTCAAATAGAAATCCAACACAAAGAGACGAAGTTGACCACTAAGATGCAAAATGACAAAAAAGAGACAAAAACAACCTCAAAAATACACAAAATGACAACAATGGGACTCAAAACCTCCACCAAGAGACACGAAACCACCACAACTGGCAGGATTTATCTGCTGGGAACCATAAATGTTTTATAAGGTTTTATGTGAATCCATCAAGCAGTTGTTGAGGGGTTTTAGTCTAGAGCTGGCTGGAGGTAAAACTGTGTTGCGTCTTCCAGGAGCAAACACCGGCATCGGTAAGACCACGGCCATGGACCTGGCCAGGAGGGGGGCCAAGGTGATCCTGGCCTGCCGGGACAGACGGAGAGCTGAAGCTGCTGTCCAGGAAATCATCCAGGTAAAGACTAGCAGAGTTTCTGACCTGAGACAGCAGCAGTGAAGAAACAGGATTTCCTGGTGTTCCTCAGGGCTCCATACTGGGTCCTCTCCGTTTTCGGTCTACAGATATTACCATAAAGTTGTAGTAATCACAAACATCTGAAAATCTGACAACTCTGGAGATCTTTTTACTGGTTAAAGTTAGACACAGATGTAACTGAAACACTTAAAACCAAGTACAAACACTATTAACAGCTGTATGACTGCATGTTTTAACAGAAACTCTAAGTGTTTTTACGTCTTTGTAAGAGTGAATCTAATAAATCAGCAACTTGGAACAAATGGGAGGAAAAAAATACACTTCTATGGAAATGTGAGAGGTATTTAAGTGAATAAAAAGTCAGCTTTGTTATAAATAAAATAAAACGAGACAATATTGTTGTTGTAGCATCGTTAACTAGAGCACCACTTCCTGGTGTTCCTCAGGGCTCCATGCTGGTGATGTTAAAGTTGGACACAGATGTAATTGAAATGTGCTTTGTTTGAAAACACTGATCAGGAAACAGGAAACCAGCAGGTGATCTTCATGCAACTGGATCTGGCCAGTCTGCAGTCGGTTCGTTCCTTCGCCGATAACTTCCTGAAGTCCGAGCCCAGGTTGGATTTGCTCATCAACAACGCTGGTCAGTTTATTAATTCGTTCATTTACATGTGTATCTTCTCTGGGGGACTCTATGTGTTACTGAATTTGTGTTCTAGTGGAAGTTCATCTTTCCTGGTGTTTTCAGGTCTAATAAGTGACGGAAAGACGGAGGATGGCTTCGGGATGATCTTCGGCGTCAACCACCTGGGTCCCTTCCTGTTGACGGTGCTGCTGTTGGACCGGCTGAAGGCCAGCGGGCCGAGCCGTGTGGTGAACGTCGCCTCCCAGGCCTATGAGTCGGGGAAAGTGGATTTTAACTACCTGACGACTCACAAAGAGTTGGGTTTGGGCAACAGCAACATGCAGCTCCTCGCAAAGTACTGCCACAGCAAACTGTGCAACGTCCTGTTCACCTACGAGCTAGCAAAGAGGCTGCAGGGCTCCGACGTCACCTGTTACAGCCTCCATCCTGGTTAGTGACGACTTAATGGCCTGGTTTGCATGACGCTTTCATCATCTACATCCATGTTTGTTATGGAAGAATCAAATGCAGGGAAAATCAAATATCTTAAAGAAAGCTTACTTTATAGGTTTCTTTTATCACATTTTCACACAAAACATCCTCAAAGGGACTCAAAATGATCACAAACAAATGCAAAGCAACCACAAATAAGTCTCAAAACTACAACAGAGACACAACACAACCACAAAGAGACACAAAACGACTCCAAAAAGTGACAAACTGACCACAGACACTCAAAATGACCACAAAGAGCCACAAGATTAACACAAATAGATGCAGAAAAACCATAACCAAAACTACCATAGACTCAAACTGACCCCAAAAAGATGGAGTATAACCATAAAGAGACATTCAGTGACCATAAAGAGATGTCAAATTTCTACAGAGATACAAAATGACACATGACGACCACTAAAATATTCAAAACCACTTTAAAGACACAAAAAACCATGCAAAACAACCCCAAAGAGACTAATAACATCACAAAGTGAACAAAACAACACAAACAAGCTCAAAATTGCTACCAAAAGATGGAAAATGACCACAAAGAGACACAAAACTACCACAAAAAGACTAAAAAGGGACACAAAACAACCAAAATGAGACACAAAACAACCACAGAGACACAAAAGACCGAAAAGACACAAAACAACCAAAACAAGACACAAAACGACCTCAGAGAGACAAAACATGACCACAAAGAGACTTAAAATGTCACAAACAGACGCAAAACAATCACAAAATGAACACAAACAGTTGTTATACAACCACAGATAGACCTAAAACCACCACTAACCTGTGAAGGGTTTCTTGTGTCGTCAGGATTCATAAGGACGGAGATCGCTCGGTACTACAGCCTCTGGTTTCAGCTGCTCTTCGCTCCCCTCGTCTGGCTGTTAGCTGCTGATGCTGATTCTGGAGCTCAGACCAGCCTCCACTGTGCCCTGGAGCCAGACATCGAGCACCTCAGTGGGCACTACTTCACCCAGTGCTCCCCTCTGACCACCATCGACCCCAAGGCCAGGGACGACGCCACCTCCAGGAAGCTGTGGGAACTCAGCGAGACGTTCTGTGGTCTGTCCTAAAACCTGGAGCCACAGATCCAGACGTTAGACACCGACAGCAATGATTGCATAGAAAAAAACCTATTAAAATCTTATATTTTCACTGTGTTTTCCAGAAAATCTTTAACATTTTTATGATTTAACCTTCTAAATGCAGTTTGTTTACATGATGCTGATGTTGTTTTTCATACAATAACATAATAACGACCAAATATTCATTATTTTCAGTGTTTTGTTACATAACAAAAACACTAAATTTGGATTATCTCCACATAATAAAAGCTACCCCCAGATAATCGCCACCTTATCGCGGTGGAGGGGTTTGAGTGTCCCTGTGATCCTGGGAGTCATGTTGTCCCCTGGTAGGGTCTTCCAATGCAAAGCCATTCAGAAAACCCTGATGACATCACACAAGACGAAAGCCGGATGGATGGATGGATAATAAAAGCTGCTTTCATTAGATTTTAACAATCTGGGACGTGCAAAATGGTTCTAGGTTGATTTTGATGCTTAATGATCTTTTTGTGTCAGATTTTTAATAAAAACTCTCTGTTTGGACCTTAAAGACAAAAATGTCCTCCACCAAAAAACGCCGAAATGACCAAAAAGAGACACAAAACGACCAAAAAGAGACACAAAACGACCACAGACACAAAACAAAATTGTTTTCTTATTAGAACAACATTAAATTATAATTATTTTCCATAATTATAAATTCTACTTCAATTAGATTCTAATAATTTGGGATGCATCAAATGGTTCAGCATTGATTTTTTTTGTGCAAATTTTGGCTTTTCTTGTGAAATCTTTTTATGTTTTCTGTCACACAGAAACGTTTCCTGCATTTAGATTATAAACTACAGTTCAGGTGTGAACATGGACATGCAAGATAATCACATTTGTGGGGATTTTTTTTCAGTTTACCATCAGAGAAATCTGAAAAACAACTAAATCCATTGTCTAAGAAACTGCAAAACTGAATTTTTGTCATTTTTTTCTTAAAAATGTTAAAAATGTTGAACTTTGTGTCCACATTCACTTTTCTTTCCTTCTTCTAAACAGTGTTTTCTGAGCTGTTCAGTGATTTTTTTTAGTTTATTTCTGCTTAATTCACACCTTTAGTCTGATATTTGTAGCTAGTTTGTAGAATAAATGAACATTAAAGTTGACTTTCTCCGTTTCCTCACTGATCAACTTCAGTGTTTCTGTCATAAAGAGTATCTGGAGGTTTAGTTTCTTCAGGGCGAGTCACCGAGTTTAAAGTCAAACAGTTTGTCTTCTAGTCGGAGCAGAACCGGTCGGACCAGACCGAGCCGTGACTCACAGGTGGAGCCGGTCGGACAGGTGATCCTCCAGGTATAAACGGAGTCCCACAGTCAGTCAGACAGACGGACGGACGGACGGACGGAGAGGAAACATGATTCATCTGCTGCTGGTCGGATTCCTGCTGGGAGGATATCTGATCCTCATCAACACTCTGTTCAGGAGGTCCAGATGTAAAGGAAACGCTGGGATGGCCGGGAAGACGGTCATCATCACAGGTCAGAGACAAAACTCAAACACAGAGACACTGGAGAAAAAAGACACAGAGACACTGGAGAAAAAAGACACAGAGACACTGGAGAAAAAAGACACAGAGACACTGGAGAAAAAAGACACAGAGACACTGGAGAAAAAAGACACAGAGACACTGGAGAAAAAAGACACAGAGACACTGGAGAAAAAAGACACAGAGACACTGGAGAAAAAAGACACAGAGACACTGGAGAAAAAAGACAGGTTCAAAACAGGTTCACTTTTAAAAAACCAGGTTCATGTTAAAACCAGCACAAGTTAACATTAACCCTCATGTCGTCCTGTGGGTCAAATTGACCCGTTACAAAGTTTGAAAATGTGGGAAAAAAAATCTATTTTCACAGTGAAACTTCTGATGTCCACATTTTCAACATTGTTGGGACATTTTTGAACATTTTTTGATGGAAAAAAAAAGTTGTGTATTAAAATATGTGCATTAAAAAATTAAAGAATGCAATAAATCCTGAAAAAGCTGCAGTTTTACTATTTTACACAAAAACTGAATATTTGTCTCTTCCATTGTGAAAAAACTTTTGGATTTCTTTTTTGTTTGTTTTTACCAAAATAAAAGCTCTGATTCCATATAAACAGACCAAAAACTTTCACTGCTGCATGTAACTGTATGGAGGTCCAGGACTGATAAGAAAAAAAAGAAATCGATTAAATGTAAGAACGATGAAAAACACAAGTTAACGTTAAGGGGTCACTGCTGCAACTCGAAAGGGACATTTTTCATTTTTATTTTTTGTTTCATCACTCATATTAAAAATAAAAAAGTTTCCTGACTACCAGCAGTGAAAGTTTTTGGTCTTTTTTTTTATACAGAATCAGAGCATTTATTCTGGTAAAATCAAACAAACAGACAGACAAAAAAAATTCTAAAAAGTTTGTGGGGTTACAGGAGGAAAGAAAAATACTACATTTTTTGTAAAAAACAGCAGAACTAAATTAAACTAAATAAAAACGTTCCAATAAATCCTGAAGGAACTGCTCCTTCGGGATTTAAAATGTAAATAAACAGAGAAATATAATTTTATTTAACGTTAGATCTTGCTGCGTGTAAAACCCATTTTTTGACACATATACCATTAATTAAAAAGTAAATTAAGGATTAAAAAAATAGCAGCCAGGTTAATGTTAAAAAACATTCAGGTAGGTTTAAAATCAGAGCTGCAGGAAGTGAAGAGATTTTTACAAACAGCAACAACAGAAGAAACATCTGCTGCTGCTATTTTCTGTTCATTCTGACTGAATCTGTTTGGTGTCTGCAGGAGGAAACACCGGCATCGGTAAAGCTACAGCGCTACATCTGGCCAGGAAAGGAGGACGAGTGATTCTGGCCTGCAGGAACCGAGACAAAGCTGCAGCCGCCATCACTCAGATACAGCAGGTACCAATATATAATGTAATATAATGTAATGTAATATAATATAATATCATATAATATATCATATCATATCATATCATATCATATCATATCATATCATATCATATCATATCATATCATATCATATCATATCATATCATATCATATCATATCATATCATATATCATATAATATAATATAATATAATATAATATAATGTAATGTAGTGTAATGTAGTGTAATATAATGTAGTCAAAACTTCAATTAGAAATGTTCTTTTTTTTGAGAAAATCTTTTTTTCAATGAAGATAACATGAAATGAATGATAAATCCAGTGTAGACATTGTTAATGTGGTAAAAGACTACTCTAGCTGGAAATAGCTAGCTAGAATAGTTACTGTATTTTTACTGAATTTTTGCTATGTTTTTCTATATTTTTATTGCATTTTTACTATATCTTATTGTATTTTTACTGTATTTTACTATATTTTCACTGCATTTTTATCGTATTTTTTCTGTATTTTCCTATATTTTTTCTATATTTATTAGAAATTTTATGTTTTTTTTACTGTGTCTTTATTATATTTTTTCTTAATTTTTACTATATTTTTTCTCTATTTTTATGTATTTTTACTATATTTTTTTCAATATTTTTATTGTATTTTTACAGAATTTTTATTATACTTTTAAAATATATTTTTACTCTATTTTATTACACTACCATTCAAAAGTTTGGGGTCACTTAGAAATGTCCTCTTGAAAGAAAAGCAGTTTTTCAATGAATGATAAATCCAGTGTAGACATTGTTAATGTGGTAAATGAGTATTCGAACTGGAAACGGCTGATTTTTAATGGATGGATGGAGGGATGGATGGATGGATAGATAGATGGAGGAAAGTTTTCTGGATGGACGAGTCCAAATTTGAACTCTTCAGCATCGTCTTGTTTCTGTCTGCAGAAAAGCTGGAGAACCTTTAAATATTGAACTAACTGTAAACTAGAAAAGCCCTCAGAGAGCTCAGTCCTCCTCCAAGGCTGCTCAGTCGTTGTAAGATTTCCAGTGGATGAAACTTTTAATAAAAATGACCTTACACTGAGTACAGGCGTGTGTTCTGCATGTGTACGTTATGTACGGATACTGGATCACGTGACCTAAATATGTAGCAGGCGGCGGGAATTGATGGGACTCAGAAACACCCCCACACTTTGATCAGTTGTTCCTTTTATCATTTCTGATGGATAAGTCCTGATAAGTCCTCAGCAGTGGATTTGTAGTAGGATCACAGTCATGTGATCATGTAGTGTTCACTTGTTGTCATGCTTACAGTGATGCCGTGTCACTATCTGGCAATGATACAGAAACCTTTAACCAGTCCGTGGATCCAGACTATAAGCTGCATCACTGCCAGAATCTAATCACTTGGTCCTTGTGTCATTTCTGACTTTCTCTGAAAATTTCACTCAAATCTGTTAGTCTGTTTTTGAGTAATGTTGCTGACAGACAGACAGACAGATGGACGGACGGACGGATGGACGGACGGACGGACGGACGGACGGACGGACGGACGGACGGACGCACGAACGGACAGAGACGGACGGACAGACAGACGGACGGACAGACAGACAGACAGACAGACAGACAGACAGACAGACCAATGCCAACTGTCACCGAGTTCCTTAGTGGAGTAATAAATGTAGAACTAGAACTCTAATTCCCATCATTGATCTGAACTCTTGTGTTTTGGTTCCAGGAAACAGGAAACTCCGAAGTTCTCTTCATGCATCTGGATTTATCCAGTTTAAAGTCAGTCAGAAGCTTCACGGAAACTTTCCTCAAAACAGAGACCAGACTGGACCTGCTGATCAACAACGCTGGTACACAACTACTACACAACTAGTACACAACTAGTACACAATAATACACAACTATTATACAACTAATACACAACTAGTACACAACTAGTAGACAATAATAATAATACACAACAGATTCACAACTAATACACAATAACACACAACAGACGCACAACTAATACACAACGGATAGACCACTAACACACACTAACACGATGAATTTCATTGATTATTATTTACTAAAATTAAAACGTTTTGTGAAAAAGAAGAAAAATAAACTGAAACATCTGAGCTGCTTCATTTATAATATTTAACTTCATGCATTTTATCTTCATTTTTCATTGTATTTTCTGTCATAAATGTCGTTAAAAATAGATTTTCTGTCAGGAATCAAAACTTAAACACTAATTTTTAAAGATTATTTTTCATTTATTACTTTTGTATTTTAGAAATAAATTCTGTTTCCCAGAATGCTGCAACATTTATTCAATGTAATTGATCACTTTTCCCTGAATAAAGTACCATTATTTTAAAGGGTTATTTATATTTCCTAATCTTAAAGTTGTCACCTCGTCTCTGACCTCCGTCCTCAGGTCTGGTGGCCGACGGTCGGACCGAGGACGGCTTCGGGGTGGAGTTTGGCGTGAACCATCTGGGCCACTTCCTGCTGACGGTGCTGCTGCTGCCCAGGATGAAGGAGGCTGGAGGAGGCCGGGTGGTGACCCTCAGCTCCATGGCTCACCGCTGGGGCCACGTCGACTTCGAGGTGAGGAAAGAAAAAGATTTAGGATCAAAGGAAGCAGAGGAACGTCAGGAAACGTCGGAGAACATGAATGAAATTACAGATCAAATCTAATAAAGTCACAGAATTACTATCAATATGTTAGCTGTAACAAACCCCTACAAAAAGTCTGACACTAAATAACATCCACATTAAAAATCTGTATACAAACTTTTACATCTGGCCGCAAAAATTACTACATTTTGCATTATTTAAATAATAATAAAAAAAAACATTATTCTGCAGATATGCTGTTAATTAGGATTGAAAAATAGTGAAAAATTTTAGCAAGTTTTATCACATTTTCACTGTTTTGTTTGATTAAACAACTGAAAAAGAAAGTCTGAAACTAAATAACATCCACATTAAAAATTAGTACCATTATTACCAGATTTTACTGTATTTAAATAATACAATAATACAGACAGACAGACAAAAAATAAATTAAGAATTGAAAAACGGATTTTCACTGTTTTAAGTTGTAGCAAATATTTAATAAAATCACAGAAACTGTAAAAAAAAAAAAAAAAAGAAAAAAGTTGGACACTAGATTATGTTCAATAATTTTTAAAAATACATTTGGCTGCAAAATTATAAATTTTTTACCGTTTCTAATATGTTACAACTCGGCTCCAAAGCTGGAACAAAAACGAGGAGACAGCGACCGTGTGGGGACTAAAAATGGATTCTTGTAACGCAAAACAACCCAACAAGTGCACTGCAGATCACACACTGGAGCTCAGAATGATGCTGCTGGAGCTCCAGGAGGAAACGCATCCTGTCAGAACCAGACGCTGGACGTTACGGAGGTTGGATGCAGTTTGAACCACTTGATCCCAGCTGTGGCTCAATCAGCTGATCACCTTCCTGCAGCTCTGAAAAGACAAGAGAGAACACCTGGGCACAAAGAAAAAAACAAAAAACAACAACATTATTGTACAGATATGTGACTAAAATTCATGAGAGAATACGGTTGAGACATAAAAAGTTTAAATACTGAACCAAAATGTAAATAAACAGAGAAATATAAATTTAATTAGCATCAGATCTCCCTGTATGTAAAACACAGGATTTTATAGATATACCATCAATTAAAAAGTAAATGAAGGATTAAAAATAGCAAAAAAAAATGTCAATTACAGAAGATATCTAATAAAGTAACAGAAAAACTATTATTTTACATGTTAACTGCAGAAATCTGAACTAAACTGTGTTCACATAAAAAAATCTAGATTTTCATAAACAGTAATTTCTTCTTTTGCAACATGTGAACATAAAATGACAGCATTTGTTTTTTCTTTTCCTCTTTATTTACTGAAGCTGAACTGTTTGAACAGAAGAAAAGCAGCTGAAAGACTCACATGTTCTGTTCCTGAGGACTTTTATTCACACGTGTTCAGCAGAACCGGTTCTTCTGAGGAATCCTCTGTGCTCATTCACAAACATTTCTTCATCCTGACTGCAGACTCACCTGGTGACAGGTGAGTCTGCTGGTCAGGTGCATCTAAACATAGCAAGAAAATAAACAAATCCCAGAAGAAAATCCCAAAATATGAACAAAATATCAGAAAAATATCCAGAAAATGAACAAAATATTATAAAAGTTTTGACAAAAATATCACTGAAATGTTAAAATACATCCAAAAAATAAACAGAAATCATAATAAAATAAACAAAACAGTGAAAGATTTGACTAAACTCCTGATAAAGAATAACGTCTTCATAATAAATAACTACCATATCAAAAAGATACATAAAAACATTAAAAATGTCAAAAATATAATCAAAATGTTCAAAAGTATCATTAAAAT
Source organism: Amphiprion clarkii (assembly GCA_027123335.1). NCBI lineage: Eukaryota > Metazoa > Chordata > Actinopteri > Pomacentridae > Amphiprion > Amphiprion clarkii. The sequence continues at coordinate 31,484,564 of CM049584.1, read as the reverse complement.
GATAAAATTAAAAGAATAAACAATAAGACACATAATAGAGTTCAGCCTAACCTTATTTCTGGAGACAATAGCTTGTTGTGTTTCAGGTGTTCTGTTCTATGATGTAATCAGTTTTATTGAACATCACCTGAGGCCTTCAGTCACATTCACATCCTCTGTGAACAGGTGACTCATTTACACAAACATTCCTTCACCTGACTGCAGACTCACCTGTACAGGTGACATTTCTGCACGTCTCTAATTTGCCTGAAGCCTCTTCAGTCCCATTCAGATCCTGTTAGAGTCCTCTGGTTACAGGTGACATCAGGTAAAACTCAGAAACATTCCTGCTGCTGCACATGTCGTCTGCAGACTCACCTGTGCAGGTGAACTCACCTGCTGCTGTTGTTGTGTTCAGACTCTGGCGGTGAGCCGACATCTGGGCACCGGCAGCTACAGCTGGCAGTTCTTCCAGGCCTACTGCAACAGCAAACTCTGCAACGTCCTCTTCACCCACGAACTGGCCAAGAGGCTGCAGGGGAGCAGCGTCACCTGCTACAGCGTCCACCCAGGTAACAGCACACCTGGACAGGTAGCACAGCACACCTGGACAGGTAACACACAGCACACCTGGACAGGTAACACACAGCACACCTGGACAGGTAACACTGCACACCTGGACAGGTAACATACAGCACACCTGGACAGGTAACACAGCACACCTGGACAGGTAACACAGCACACCTGGACAGGTAACACACAGCACACCTGGACAGGTAACACAGCACACCTGGACAGGTAACACACAGCACACCTGGACAGGTAACACAGCACACCTGGACAGGTAACACACAGCACACCTGGACAGGTAACACAGCACACCTGGACAGGTAACATACAGCACACCTGGACAGGTAACACTGCACACCTGGACAGGTAACACAGCACACCTGGACAGGTAACATACAGCACACCTGGACAGGTAACACTGCACACCTGGACAGGTAACACATAGCACATCTGGACAGGTAACATAGCACACCTGGACAGGTAACATACAACACACCTGGACAGGTAACATACAACACACCTGGACAGGTAACATAGCACACCTGGACAGGTAACACACAGCACACCTGGACAGGTAACATAGCACACCTGGACAGGCAACACAGCACACCTGGACAGGTAACACACAGCACACCTGGACAGGTAACATAGCACACCTGGACAGGTAACACACAGCACACCTGGACAGGTAACACAGCACACCTGGACAGGTAACATACAACACACCTGGACAGGTAACATACAACACACCTGGACAGGTAACATAGCACACCTGGACAGGTAACATACAACACACCTGGACAGGTAACATAGCACACCTGGACAGGCAACACACAGCACACCTGGACAGGTAACACACAGCACACCTGGACAGGTAACACAGCAAACCAGGGCAGGTAACACACAGCACACCTGGACAGGTAACATCAAGTGTAACATGGTATCATACAGTGTAATATAGTATCATATAGTATTATATCATACAGTGCAATATATAATGGTATCATATCGCGCTAACCAGTATCTCCTGCAGGTGTCGTTCGGACCGAGTTGTCCCGTCACGTCAGCCTGTGGCAGAAGGTTTTCATCGAGCCGGTGGCCCGGCTGCTGTTCCTGGACCCGGAGGCCGGAGCTCAGACCACGCTGCACTGCGCCCTGCAGGAGGGAATCGAACCTCTGAGCGGACGATACTTCTCCTGCTGCGAGGTGCAGGAAGTGTCGGACCGAGCCAAAGATGACGCCGTGGCCCGGAAACTGTGGGAGGTCAGCGAGAATCTGTGTGGACTGTCCTCATAAGGTCACTGTGGAATACAGTCACTGTGGAATACAGTCACTGTGGGATACAGTCACTGTGGGATACAGTCACTGTGGAATACAGTCACTGTGGGATACAGTCACCGTGGGATACAGTCACTGTGGAATACAGTCACTGTGGAATACAGTCACTGTGGGATACAGTCACCGTGGGATACAGTCACTGTGGAATACAGTCACCGTGGAATACAGTCACTGTGGGGTCCTCTAAACCCACAGTGACTGTATGGGATGTCCTCATATAGCCACTATGATAGAAACCCACAGACTGGGATGAAACATATATGAATATATATAAAAATTAATATATATAATACATATATATATATATATATATATATATAGATAGATAGATAGATAGATAGATAGATAGATAGATAGATAGATAGATAGATAGATAGATAGATAGATAGATAGATAGATAGATAGATAGATAGATAGATAGATAGATAGATAGATAGATAGATAGATAGATAGATAGATCAGGAGTTTTCAAATGTCCTGCTGCCATCTAGTGGCTGGAATCTGAAACAACAATAATATTCAAACTTCTTCAGTGTCCTTTAAACTCACTGATTTTCTCAACTTTGAGCTTCAATTTGTTATTTTTATTATTTCTGATGAAATATCTCTTGGAACTCAGTGCAAAATGTGTCATATTTTTCTGTAAAATGGGAATAACACAAAGTTGGAAGATTAAGAAATATTCAATGTGACTTTTTGGTAATTCTGTGTTTGTTTTTGTTTTGTGTTTCTTTATGGTAGTTTTTGTTTCTTTCAAGTACTTTTACATATCTTTGTAGTTGTTTTGCATCTATTTGAAGTACTCTTTTGTGTCTTTGCAGTAGTTTTGCATCTCTTTCTGGTAGTTTTTGTCTCTTTCAAGCAGTTTTATGTATCTTCGTAGTTGTTTTGCATCTCTTTGTAGTAACTTTCTGTCTTCGTGGTTTTTCTGTCTTTTAATTCATGTTTGTTTTCTGTATTCCAAATACAACTCCGAGCTTCATGTAAACCGAGAAAATTTAACTGGTTTAACATTTACAAACATTTGAACTAAAGTGCAGTATTCGAGTAAATGTACTTGTAGTTTGCAGTTTGTGTTTTTGTATGTATTTTATTTTTGGATAATTGCTACTTATGTTTTGCTTCTTCCTCAGATTATTATGAAATATCTGTTTACTATTTCATTTGTTTATTCTTATTTTATATTGTATGTATACATTTGTGCAGACTGGATTTACGCTGCAACACTTCATAAAAAATACAAACCAGAATATTTGTTCTTCAGTTCTGTGTTTTACGTCTTCAGCTTCTACAAACTTCCACAAAGTATTTCAGAGCTCAGTTTAGACATTAGAGCTGAACAATGTGGAAAAAAACATCATACTGAGATTATTTCGAAACAATTCTAGAAGTGATTCGTTCTCTGGTCTGTAATATTCTTTGCAGTTAAACACTTTTTACAGTGAATTGACTAAAGCTGGTTCCAGATTTGACCAGCAGATGGCAGCAGAGCTTCATTCTAAACCCACTGAGGTGAAAGAAGAAAAAAGATGAAATCTGACGGACAGAAAAATGGAAAATTCTCAGTTTTAAGAAGCTGCAAGTTTTTAATATTTTACTTGAGAAAGTAAATAAAACCAGAAGACACACAAAAGTACCACAACATGAAACAAAATGATGATAAACTGACACAAAACAACCAGAGACACAAAAAGAACACAAACACACACAAACTGACCACAGCAAGACTCACAAAGACACACAAAATGACAACAAAGACACACAAAGCTACCACAAACATGCACACAACAATCAGGGGGTGTGTCTGCAGAGGTTGTGAGTCTGTCCTTGTGTTGCATGTCGTGTTGTGTGGATAGATGTTTTGTGTGTCTGTTGCTGTGTTGTGTATCTATAGATGTTGTGTGTGTCTGTCATTGTGTTGTGTGTCTGTAGATGTGTTTTGTGTCTGTCGCTGTGTTGTGTATCTGTAGATGTGTTTTATGTCTGTCGTGTTGTGTAACAGACACACACCTGCAGCCTGTTGTTGTGTGTCTGTTGTGACATCAGACAGCAGCTTTGTGTTCGTGTCACAGTGAAGTTTGTTTCTCTAAAAGCTCCTCAGATCACAACAAGACGTCGTCTCCATGGAGACTGAAGTTACACAACGACGGAGGCTGATTGTTCTCAGACACACACAGACCCACAAACACACACCAACAACACATAAACAATGGCTGTCTTTGCGGTTTTGCGTTTCTTTGTGGTCGTTTTGTGTATCTTTGTGGAAGTTCTGTGCTTCTTTGTGGTTTTTCTTCGGTCTTTCATGAACACAAACCAAACATCAGCTGGGATCATTTATCAGGAGACCAGTTAGAAATATTTCAGACTACCAGAACCAGAACCAGAACCAGAACCAGAACCAGAACCAACAGCTTCCTCCTCAGGACTTCAGACCGACTCCAGGAAATAGACCGGCCCGGCTGTCATCGCTTTATTAACACAGAGCTGCAACTGCAAACCAACGTAGGAAAGATGATTCAGAAAATAGAGTCTGAGGACCTTCTGCTGGGTTCAGGCTTAAAAACACCTGAAGATGGAAACCAGATGTAAAAATGAGAAACAGCAAAGATCACCCCAACATGTCTGGATGTATTCTGGGAAAACTAATCCTGGTTTTCCTCCTGATTCAGGAAAACTCTGGTCTGCTGGGAATCAGAGGTTTTTATCCAGATGGAGAAATCGTCTCCTTCAGCTCCTCGTCTGGAAACTCTCATTTTCTGCTGTCAATCTTCCTGTTCACACCAACGGAGTCGCTTTTCTCTGCAGCAGGAAGCAGACAGACTCTTATGGTTTTATATTTCAGTCTGAGGAGGAGGAATCTTCAGGTTCTGATCCGAACGAGCTTTGGTTTGAAGATCGATTTATTTTTCTGATGTCTGTCGTCTGCAGACTCGACGGACGAAGAATCTCACGTCATGAAGATACAGAAAACATGAAACGATCTTAAAAACAAAAGATAATTCTTAATTATAGTAATTTTGGTTATTTTAAGTACTTCTATTACTAATTTTGGACAGATTTCAAGCCATTCTGGACAACTTTCACACATTTTATATTGGTTTCAAGTAATTCCGGACTATTTTCAAGTCATTTTGAACAGATTTTACAACAAATTTTACTCATGACTCCTCAGTGACCCTATTTTTAGTAGGAAATATGGATCCATCTATTTATATACGCTTTTGTGGAGACACAATATCATCATTAGTGGAAAATTATGGACTTGTTTCCATTTCCATTTCAGGGGACAATAATCATCCATTATGGACATTTAGACCCATTTTAGACAATTCTCAAGTCTATTTGGAGTTTTTTTTTTTTGACAAATTTTGGGTTATTTTACATTTACAGGAACTTTAGGGAAGCACTATACCAGCCTAGATTGGAGATTTTACACTTTTTCTCATCTTCAAGAGCCAATAATTATTCATTTTTGTCCTTTTGGATACTTTTAGTAATTTTGGACAGGTTTCAAGACATTTTAAGAACATTTTGTGTCAGTTTGGGACGGTTTTAAAGTTATCTTAGACTATTGAGTTGACTTTTGAATAAATTTGAACAACTTTCAAATCAAAATGTCTAAAAACTAGAACCGTTTAAAAAAGGATTTCAATCAAAATAAATAACATCAAATTGGCTTTTGATGATGTAAAAAGTGGCACATTTTTTACTTTTGACCATGTCAATAATGTTGATATTCAAACCTGTAAAAAATTTCCACTTTTTTTAGTTTCTGATGGCATAAAAAGCACTTCAGTCATTAGAACGATGTAGAAAATGTTTCTTCTTCAAATTCGTAATCATAAAAAGTGACATGAAAAGTGTTGTAATTAGAGAATACTGAAAACCAGCATTATTCTGGTTTTTGCATTGAAAGTACTGCTTTTTCTGCTTTTAATGACATAAAAATTACCTCATTTTGACTATAGTTTTAAATTAACAAATCCTGAAATTTCTGTTTAAATCAACACATAATATGAAGTTGCTGCAAATTCCAACGTTATTATTAAATAGTTTTTCTCAATCGGTAAATTAGATTTTTTAATAATCTTGCAACCATTAATTTAGTTAAATATTGGGAACAGGGTACTTGAATTACTTTTTAAAGTGTACTAGAAGTTCAACAGTTCTTTTCTAGTATCTAAATAGTTTTAAAATGACAGTTATGACTCTTAAACCATCCACTAGCGATTAGTCTGGTCTGATCAATACCGACATGGCTGAACGTTTTATAAGAGAACACAACAGAAACATGACTAAAAGTTACATTTGTAGTGTATTTATTAATATAATAATAATTATTAATAATAATAATAATAACCAGAATGCAGTGTAGCCGTCAGTCAGTCCCACTGATCTGAGAACGTATTGCAGAGAATAATCACAGTTATAAAAATATCTCCTTCCACAGAGTCGTGTTGGTGGCTTCTTCTTTAAAACTTTACATTTATTTATTTATTCCCCCCAAAATAATCCTAAAAGAGATGCACAGCGATCAGGGCTCAGGAAATAAACCGCGACGAGTTTCTCCACTGCAGATGTCACATTATTTGAAAAAAAAATTTAAAAAGTGGTTTTCTAAAACAAAATGGGACCAAAGTCTGCTTTAAACGGTGCATCAATACTCATAAAGTTGGTTCTTAAACAGATCCATTTTAAATAACACTTATCCGATTATTGTTTTGTTTCTGCTTCATTATATTTCATATTTTTTGTCTTATTCTAGTGTAATTTTATTCTCTGTGCTTATATTTGCTGAACTGTAGTCGCAATTGTAGGTTCATTTGTTTGAATTTTACCTTTTTGCAAAATTGTCTCAAAATGTTCGAAATATAAATGCTGTTTATAATAATTGTATTCTTCCAAAATCGTCTAATTTCAGACATTATTTGGATATTTAAGTGAATTACTAAATAATGTGTCAACAGGAGGCTTAAATCTCTCAGATTCTTTCAGATTACACCCAGAAAGTGGCTCATATTTTTTTTATTAAGACAGGAAAATGCTTGTAAAGATTTAACAGAAATAAAGCCACATCGTCTGCATATCTGGGTAACCTGTTAGCAAACTCTCTATTTAGAATTTAATTCAGAACAGCAGCCAAGATTCAGTGGAAGACCTAACTTTGAACCTTTGATTTTTAAACAAAGAAGGGCATAAATACAGTAAAAACTGGATTTATTTTTTATTTTTCAAGAATTCTTTGTCTTTAAAGTCATTCTTTGCTTAACGTTTCTAAGCTTAATGTTCTTGGCAGGTCTTTCAGTGTTCAGTGAATTGTGGCTTCATGAAATTTTAGTTGGATTGAACCTGAGATTTTTTTTTTATTCTCATAAGAAGTAAAAGTGTTCATCTGTTTTTACTTTCTTCTCCGGGCTTCGGCACACATTCAGAATACGTTTGAATCAGCAGAACGTGATGAAATGAGGCTTATTTCTGCTGCAGGATTTTAATCAGCACACGAGCCGGAATCTGGACACTTTTCAAAACATTTACAAAATAAATAAATAAATAAACCCGTAAAGCCAAACGGTGCTTATCGCGTGGAGTTAATGTGATAACGATGCAGCCGAGGATAAAGTGACACCCAGAGGAGCTGCAGAACAATCGGATCTTCATCTGCAGCGGAAAAACTCGACGGGAGGAGGGAAGGAATCAACTAAACACCAAAGAGAAACTACAGATATCAGAGGAATGGCTCCTGGGTTCATCAGAGGCAGAGGCTGAGATGGAAGTCAGGCCGTTTTACTGCATCAGGAAGGAAAACATGCGTCTCCGGGAAGAAACATGTAGTTTTCCAGGGAAAGATAAACCGTGAATCATATAAAATCACGTCGCTGCGGCTCCAGATGTCGTCGGCGAGTCGATCGATTCACTCAGAAACTCGTCGTGTCGCAGGAGCTGCCGGATAATTCTGTTATTTTCAGATGTTGTGAAACCACGAGGTTTAAAATGGCAGTTTACGTGGTTTTACCGTGACAGCATGTGGCCAGCTGAAGTATGGAAGCCCATTCATGCCTAAAAAAAACATTACAAAGTAAAGCACCTCAAAGACGAAGTTTGGAGAGGTAAAGTTTTAGACTTCCTCAGCAGCAATAATAATAATAACGAGAAATTAGTGTAAAAACTACAGAAATAAGTTACTTTCTGAATAAAGTCATTGAAGTGAATCCTAAAAATAAGGAATTAAGCCAACAGTAGGAGGAAATATGTCAAGACTATCAGTTTATAAAGTATAAACTAAAGTATCAAATCAGTTTTTATGAAAACAGGTTAGAAATTAATATTTTTAAAAAATGAAATTATGGTAGCAGAAAAAAATAAGTAACTCTCATGTCAAAAAATAGTGATTAAAGTAAATAAAAACTAAAAACAAGTGATAAATTGGCAGTTTTTTGATCAAAATAATGGGAAAAATAAGCCAACAACATGAGAAAATGTCAATTATGACATTTTAAGACAACATAATAAATGTAAGCCAGCTATTATGTATAAAGCAGAAAGTTATTAGTTTTTAAATCTTATTATTAAAAAAGTCAAAAATAATGAAAAAATTAAGCCAAAATGATTATTATTTTTTTAATTTAAAAAAAAAGCCAGAACTGATTAATTTCTCAAGAAAATAATTCAAATCCAATTGAAATTTGTTCTTTAAATTCATAAGGATTATAAATTAACATAATGGATAATAAGTCAAAAATTATGAAAAATTGTGGCTTCTTAAAAGAAAAAATATTTTTAAGACACAATTTTGAGAGTAATTCAAATCTATGACCAATTAAATCAGTAAACATTGTGAGATTGTCAGTAGATATTTATTCCTTGGCTGTATGACTGTTTAACTGTGTAAATTATAACTTAATAATTGAGCTAAAAAAAAGAAAGAAAAGGAAAATTATCAAGCCAACTATGACGCAAATTCAAAATGACAAGTTAGTACTTTTAAAATAATATTATTAAAGTACAAAAATAAAATGAATTAATTTTGAGACAAAATAAGGACAAAAATAAGTGAAGATTTTAAAAAATCACACATTTTTACAAATATTTTGATAAACAAATACTGAAATTTTAAATCAGAAGTAGGCTTCATTTGTAACTGAAAGGGAGTATTTTAATTGTCATGCTAACATTTTCAACCTTTTTTTTCTCTACTTGGCACAAATGGGCTTCCATACCTGTATGACGTGACGGTGATGAATCAGTAAATTTGTCCTACAGGTGTTTCCGTACCATGTGAGGAACTAAATGGTGTTTTTGTGCTTTTTGTTCTTTAAATGGATCCGTTAATAGAAATATTTTCCCAGCGTGACGTTTATCAAACTCTGTTAAAAGACTTCTTTTTTCCCCACAAATCCTGAAACCGACACGAACTGAACTAAGAGAATAAAGGATGGAGTTTAAAGGACGTCCCCCCCTCGGTCTTTAGAGTATCATAGAACAACAGAAGATTTGAGTTTACATTTCGTTTCTCCTCGTCGTCGGTGCTCCAGAAGCTGTTTTAAGGTAACTGATGGTCTCGGAGTTTAAATACTAAAATAGTTCTGACAGACCAAACGCTTCAGTTCACGTCCAACATCCAGATTCTTAGTCTTTAAATGAATCTGAGAGCTTCAGTCTGAGTCCATGGCTTCATCTTCTCCTTCGTTGGTGTTTTTTCATTTAAACGTCGTCCAACGATGTTTTCATCTCAAAACAAAAAGAAAAAAAGTAAAAGTAGGAAAACGTTTCTCTGCATATTCAAACCGCTCGATGCTCCCGTTGGTTCTTCTCGGTTCTTCTCGGTTCTTCGGCCCAAAAGTTCTGTTTCCCTCCGAGTCTGAAGGCACTTGATGTCGTGGCAGAGGCCGATCTCTCCTCCTCAGACGGACAGACAGACGTCAGAATGTGATCTAAGAGTACGTTTAAAATCCGTCCACGTCCCGGTACAGTACAGCTGATCTGTGGAGGCAGTGAGGAGGAGGAGGAGGAGGATGAAGGATGGAGGAGGATGAAGGATGGAGGAGGATGGAGGTCGACATTCAAACTGTTTTCTCCTCTTTTATTTAAACACTCCGAGTCTGATAAGTCAAAGAGTTTTAGTGGAAACTGAAGCTGAAAATGGAAAATCTAAATTAATGTCCTGATGATGCGTTCAGGGACAGTCGGAGCTGCAGTCAAAACTACAGAAACAAGAAAGAAACTGCCGGTTTTTGATCAAAATAATGATAAAAATTAACCAGAAACACGAGAAAATGTAATTATGACACTTAAGACAAAATAATGATAAACTCAAGCCAGGTTATGATAATTTAAATCATATTATTAAATTTAAAAAAAAATAAAATATGACGTCCAAATTTGTTCCTTAAACTGAGAATTATTACAAATTGAGTCAACATTATGGGCTAGTAATTCGAAATTATGACTTAATATTTATGTAAAAACAAATACATTTAAGCCAAAATTTGAAATCACAAAAATCTAAGGAAGAAACTGAGACTCCTTAAATGAAAATCACAATTTTTACGACAAAATTTTGAGATTGTCAATAGAGAGATTTTTTTTTTCCCTGGTAATGTGTTCAGGGACAGCCAGAGCTGCAGGACATCAGAGTTTTAGAAGAAAGAGTGTAAAAAATGCACTCAAGTGCATGTTCTGTAATTAAAAAAAAACCAACAACAGGGAAAATATGTCAAATAACAGTTTAAAAAACTAACATTTTTCCACCCTTAATGTAAAATTTCTCTTTAAAATTACGGGAAATAATTGTTAAAATTTTTCATTTTCCTGATTTATTAAAAGTAACAATGGTGTAATTTTACAGAAAAAAAATAAATTACTGTTTGTTTCATTCCAGGTTAAATAATTTCTCTTTATTTAAGTTATTGGTAATTATGTGTTTAAAACATGATTTTTTTTACAGTGTATTTTAAATACAGTGACTTTAAACTGTTAGTTTGTTATTTGACATCAGAGTAAATACTCTACTGTTAAAAGTAATCTGATTACTGTAGGTTGTAATCTGAGTCGTTGCTTGTCGCTGCTGCTCTTATTTTTATTTTTACTAAAGAAAACGCTGAAGGTTTAAGTCCCGGAGCTTCAAATGTTACTGAAATTTACCTTTACACTTCCTGCTTCGACCTGTCAGCCAATCAGCACTCAATCTGCTCATTACATCATCGCTGATCTCCCAGAATCCTTCAGAGTAACAACAAACCTTCAGCTCAAGCCGGATCTTTGGTAGTCGAGGGGTTAAAGGTGATGATGATGATGGTGATGATGAAGAGGGTGGGGGAGGAGAGTCAGAGATCATGGCGTCCTGTAGAGGGGGGCGGGGTCACCTCTGCCGGCCAATCAGAGCCAGACTCAAAGTGATGCAGAGCTGCCATATATGGGGTGACGAGGGCGGGGCGAGCGACCGTAGATCTGTATGGAGAGAGAGAGGACATGATCGATTAATCAATCAGTCAACCAACCAATCAATCAATCAGAGCACCTTATGTTGAACCATGTGACTCGAAATGGCGGCTACCGATTTCTTCTGTGACAGCATGTTGACAAGCAAATGTATGGAAGCCCATTTCTGCCACAAATTCCAAACCAAAATCACAGAACCACATTAATGTTTCAACTAAAGTCTTTGATTTAAAACTAGAAACTACTTCCAAACGTTTTCTGTGTTTTTACTCATTTGTCCCCACTGTGGGCGGGACCATGTGTTTCTACTTACTGTTGGGGGGCGGGTCTTTACATTTCCCCTCCTCGATGGTGACATCATCGATGGCGATGTCTCCTTCGATTCCGGCGCCTCGGACGCCTTCCATCACCATCTATGGACCGAATACAGGAAGAGGTTTGGTCTGAAACTGACTAGAATAAAGCTTTGATTAAGGTGCAGTGGGAGTGGCCTAAAGGACAAGTGGGTGTGGCCTAGATAACGGGGTGTGTCAAAGTGGGTGCAGTTTGTAGTTGAGTTTATTGTACATTTAATGTGGTTTATTACATATTTGCTCTATAATTTGTAGTACGGTGGATGTGGTTGGTGGTATAGTTTGTAGTATAGTGTGTAGTATAATGTGTGTTGTTTGTAGTATAGTTTGTAGTACAGTAGCTGTGGTTTGTAGTATAGTTGATTGTACATTGAATGTGGTTTATAGTATATTTGTGTTATCGTTGGCAGTAAAGTGGGTGTGGTTGGTAGTTCAGTGTGTCGTATAGTTTGTAGTACAGTGGGTGTAGTTTGTAGTAATCCGTGTTGTCTGTTGTAATTGGGTCTAATGGCCATGGTCCAATGCAGTGGTTCCCAACCTGGGGTCCGCGCCCCCCCAGGGGCCGCCAGAGATCTGACGGGGGGGCGAAGCTTTGTCTGCTTTGAGGCTGTGATGTTATAAAAATAGATTTTTACATTCTGGATAAAATCAGTCATCACAAGTCTACTTATAAAACATTTTAAAACACATTTATTTGGTCTTTCTTCAGGTTGGCTCTAGTTCATCCAGATTCATTAGTTTGTGTTACAGTTAGAAAATTACTGACGGAAACGATGTCTGAAAAACGCAGAACGGGTGAAGATTCATCAGTACCTAAAAACTCCGGCTAGACCTCGAGAGTTACCTTAAATTTGGTTTTATTAAAGGACAAGACAGAATTATGTTATTTGTGGTGAAATGCTGGTAAATGACAGCATGAAGCCAGAGAATTACAGCGACGTCAGGAAACAAGACACAGTTCGGTAAAGTCGGAAAGGTATTCACAATTTCGGACTTCCAGCATCAATAACTCATTAAATATAGGTTGTCTAAACATAAACGATGCCTCTTTTCCATCGTTGTAAGGTAGACAATGTCCTACAAGCCCAGTTTAATCAGAAGTATCTGCAGAAATAACATTGGTGTCTGAGCAGCCGGCTGTGAGACGAGTGAACAGGAACCGTCTGCAAAATGCAAAACTGCTGCAAACAGCGAAGAGACACAAAGATTCAACACAATTACTGCAGCCAGCAACTGACTCCTGCTGCTCAGACTACAACTATTGGTTTGAGATTTTAAAAAAAAAAAATCATAATTTTAGGGAATTTTCTGTTATTAATACAATTCAATAACTTCCCTCTTATGTTTTGCAGTGTACTTGTGGGCGGGGCTCCAAGCCAAACAGGTTGGGAACCACTGGTCCACAGTGAAATGGGCGTGTCCCGTACCTGAAAGGCTGCGGTTGGCTGGATGTTGACCTTGGCCTGCCTCCAGCGGTCTCCTTGGTTACCAGTCAGACTCCAGACCGAGGTGTCCGTCACCGTCTGACCTTTCTGTCGCAGGAAAACGTTGAGCGCTCCTGCAGACAGACGGATGGACAGACGGAGGGACAGAAGGACACAGACAGAGAGGTGATCAACAGGTGTGTTGACGACTGGTGGGCTGTGATTGGTCGGCTCCAGGTGCTGCTCTCACCTATGTGCTTCCCGTACATGTGGTAGTAGAAGGAGAAGCAGTAGGACGGACCGCTGCTGGAGCTCTTAGCGTTCATGTTGAAGGTTGGAGACAAAAGACGAGCTTTGTCTCCGTCCAGCCGAGGCCTGGACGTCTCGATGTACATGTAGAACCCTGAGACAATGACAATAACAGCACAGGGTGAATAACAACAATAACAGCACAGGGTCAATAACACAATAACAACACAGGGTCAATAACAACAATAACAACACAGGGTCAATAACAACAATAACAGCACAGGGTCAATAACAACAATAACAACACAGGGTCAATAACAACAATAACAACACAGGGTCAATAACAACAATAACAACACAGGGTCAATAACAACAATAACACCACCATCGTGTCAACAACAACATCACATTTTGTTCAATAATAAACAGGTTTCTAACACACTTGTGCATTAATATTCAGTCTATTAACAATGTTGTGCATTAATACCCATTTTTTAATTGTTTTTTACACTTTTGAGCATTAATATCCATGTAACTGATACTGTGGGGGTTCATATTTAAGTTACTGATGCTTTAGTGTGTTAATATCCAGTTTTTGACACTTTTGTGCATTAATATCCAAGTTATTGACAATTTTGTGTACTCATATTCAGGTTATTGGTAATTTTATGTGTTAATATCCATTTTTTAAATATTTTCATCGTTAGAGTCCTTTTGCTGCTTTTCCACTGACTGGTGATAGTTGGACGTCTGATTCAAAATGCCGTCTCTCTTCTTTCCTTCCTGAGCATCACGTTAAACTGGTGTTTCACTTCCTGTTTGGTTTCTCTGTAATCCTCTGTGACAGCAGCGAGCAGCAGTTAGAGGGAATGGAAATTAAAAGGTGTTTCCAGCAGCCAGTGGCGATGGCAGGGTTTCCCTGCTCGGCTGTGGTTGGACGTTCTGTCCCTTCACCTGGAGGCCGGCTCTGACGGCCAGGTGTTGACAGCCAATCGCATTCCATTATTTGGCCTCTTCCTGCCCGGCGGCGGCGGTGACTCAGTCTGAATTATGCTGTGGTTGTTCCTCTGCAGAACGTTCAGCTTTCAACACGTTTACGGAGTTTCACAGGTGAAGCCGACAGCGAGGCTTCATCATCAACACCTCCAGCTCCAACACAGTACCACTGCAGTACTCACATATTTATACTGCAACAAGAAACTCCCACCAGATACACTTTACTAATGACTGAAGCTCTGAGTGTGAGAACTGCAGTAAAGTCTACAGGAGGAGGTCAGGGTGGATGGAGGGCCGAGAAAGCACTAAAGTTTGAGGGAAAGTGGTAATTTTGGTAAATTTTCTGAACTCCAAACATCAGTTTCATCCATGCATCCACCCATCCACCATCCATCCATCCATGCATCCACCCATCCATCATCCATCCATCCATGCATCCACCCATCCATCCATCCACCATCCATCCATCCATGCATCCACCCATCCATCCATCCATCCGTCCATCCATCCATCCATCCATCCATCCATCCATCCATCCATCCATCCACCCATCCATCCATCATCCATCCATCCATCCATCCACCCATCCATCCATCCGTCCATCCATCCATCCATCCATCCATCCATCCATCCATCCATCCATCCATCCATCCATCCATCCATCCATCCATCCATCCACCCATCCATCCATCCATATTACAGATATATGTCTCATGTTTACTTCATATTTTCAATGTTTGTCTGTTTGCTTTTTTCTTTCTTTAAAAATAAATGTGACTGAATGAACAACAAACACTAATTTAATCTATTAAATGAGAAAGTTGTAAACTTGGATATGATTTTCGTGATAAAAGTGTTTCTAACAGCGCACAAAAAACAGTCAGATATTTAAACACCATCTATTTATCCATAATTTTAAGGTAAAATGAAGAAATTTGCTTTTTCTTTAACAAACCCTTTATGAGAAAACTGGAAGATTTGAATTAGGTCCTTGGTCATTTTGTGTCTGTTTTGGGACTCTCTTGTCATTTTGTGTGACTACTGCTCATTTTTCTTTCTCTTTCTAGTCATTTTATGGATATTTTGTGTCCCTTAGTGGCTATTTTGTCTCTTTTTAGTCATTTTGTGTCACTTTGGGGTCATTTTATGTCTTTTTTGTGTTATTTTGTGTCTCTTTGTATTCATTTTGTGTCTCTTAGTGGTCATTTTGTGACTGTTTTGTGTAACTTTGCAGCTCTTTATGTCTTTTTTTTGTCTCTTCATAGTCATTTTCTGGCTGTTTCATATGCTTACTGGTCATTTTGTGGCTGTTTGTGTCTCCTTGTAGTCATTTTATGGTCACTTTCTGTCTCTACAAATCATTTTGTGTTTCTTTGTGGTCATTTTGTGGTCATAGTGTCTCTGACTCATTTGAATTAACCATGACTCTCTTACTACTTCTATGAAAGAGTCCTTTTGCTGCTTTTCCTCTGACTGGTGATAGTTGGACTCTTGTTTCAGAATGCCGTCTCCAGACTCTTTGTTTCATCTCTGAACGTCACCAAAACATTGAAACACTTTCAGCCTTCAGACTAAAGCTTCTGTAAAAATGTCTTGTGACAGTCAGCTCATCTTAAAGTGAAATTAACGAACAGAACTGTGGACTGTCATCGTTATCTATAAACCGTTTCAGCTGTGGGACAGATGCTGAAGTTATCTTAATCTAACTAAAGGCGCCGTGGACAGTTTGACGGTTCGCCCACGCCCCCTAACACATCCAGCATGGAGATAATTCTGTTCGACAGCTGGGGTGTAATGGGGCTGTGAAAGTGGTCCTGACACTGACATGCTGCTGTTTCCTGATAACGTCGCTCCGTCGGAGAGCCACCCAGACATGCCAAACCTCGTTGGGAGATGTGGCAGTTTAGCAGCGTGTTGTCGTGATGAAACGTCCTCATTGGAGGAGGTAGTTGAAGTTTGTTCTGTCCGACTCAATCACATCCAACAGCGTCCCTTCAGCGCTGTCTGGAGAGCAGTTTAACTCCTCACAGATCTGAGAGGGTGGGAGTTAGGAATGTTTTGATCAAGTTTTATTGACCTGATCTGATCTGAACCATCCGATGTTTACTACCTGCTGATACCAAGTCCCAATCTGACACCAACACAACATCACCAGGATTAAAAAGTTATGAAAATCAATGGAAACATTATGTAGTGAAACTTCACAACAAGGTTCCTGAACACCTACAGACCATCATGGCTGGAGATTCTTGGCCAATAACACCTTCATCATTATCATTAACAGATTTATTATATATTGAAGTCGTTGTTGCAGGACTTTAATTACTACCTGTTTTCTATCGACGGAGCCCAAACACAGTGAAAAGATCTAAATTCTCCAGGAACCCTGTGCTCTGTTGGCCCACTGTGGTCAACACACCTTAAGAAAAATCACATTCATACAGTGCTACAGCTGTAAGGTAACGTAAATGTAGTGTTAGAGGGTAAATGTAGCATTAGAGGGTAAATGTAGTGTTAGATGGTAAATGTAGTGTTAGAGGGTAAATGTAGTATTAGAGGGTAAATGTAGTGTTAGAGGGTAACTGTAGTATTAGAGGGTAAATGTAGCATTAGAGGGTAACTGTAGTATTAGAGGGTAACTGTAGTATTAGAGGGTAAATGTAGCATTAGAGGGTAACTGTAGTATTAGAGGGTAAATGTAGTATTAGAGGGTAAATGTAGCATTAGAGGGTAACTGTAGTATTAGAGGGTAAATGTAGTATTAGAGGGTAAATGTAGCATTAGAGGGTAACTGTAGTATTACAGGGTAAATGTAGTATTAGAGGGTAAATGTAGCATTAGAGGGTAAATGTAGTGTTTGAAGGTAAATGTAGTATTAGCATGATAAAGACTTCCGTGGCAGTTAATGACCTCCATCCAGCGCTGATATATTTAAGACAAGCCAGGACTAGATATTGATTGAAATGGTTCATAATGGAGTTAATAATGAAATATAAACATGACAATTATAATAATTAAACATCAGTGCTGTTCCTGATGAACGAAGCTAACAGGAGATCTTGAGCTGGAATAATGAACTGTAGATTTCTGAAAAAGGGACGTTATCTGGATGAAGAATGACGACGTGGAGGATCTGTTTTTCTGCATATTTTTCAGTTTCTGTTTGAAGCGATTGTGATTCTGACCTGCGACATAAAACAGACGACGTCTTCCTGCTCTAAGCTCGGCTGGATGCAGGTTTCTTCCGCCTGCTTTCCTTCATTTATTTATTTTTACCACCCTTCTGTTCCCTGAACGCTGCAGACGGTTTAATCCGAAGCTGCAGAGTGTCCATCACGCTGCTCTCATTCAGTCAGCAGCACTCCTCAGGCTGCTGCCGCTGCTTTTATTCCCTCCAATCAGCGACGCTTCGATTCCTGTCGAACGACGTGATTAACAGTCACTTTTAATCCTCCGCTCGTCGGAGCTGCAGGCGACAGCAGGAAACTGTTTCCACACATCTACAAATAAAGCTCAGAGTTCAGACGCTTTCTCCTTTTGGCTTCTGAAGGACACAAACTAAACTCCTCCGGTTTCCAGCTGACGTCTTTATGCAAATCACGCTTTGAAAATCTCAAGTGCAGATCTTGGAAATTAGAGAAAAAGTTGAGCTGAGTTTTCCTCCTGGACGAGGTGATAAAAGCAAAAAAGGAACCAGAGTCAGTGAATAAATGAGCGGCTCAGGCTTCGTACGCATAAATTAATAATGTGCATGAAAACGGCAAGAAGACGAACCTGCTGATGTTTGTTTACAGCCAGAAACAGAACATTTAACCGACTTTACAGGCAGGAAGAACACCTTTTCTAATGAAATTTAACGACTTATAAAGTTCATATTCTGCTCTTTGGTTCCTCCGTTCTAATAGCGTGTTCTATAGATACTTTTAGGGAATGGAAAAGGTCTGCAAAACTGAGCTTTAGTCATTTTGACCAAATCTTTTTTATATTAATTTTCTATAATTTTCCAAGTGTTTCTGGATTGGTTTCAGTCAGAGGTGAGCAGTGCAACGTTAGCATGGTTCCTCCATTCCTTCAGTTTGTTCTATAGCTGCTTTGTGGGAATTTTAAAAGGTCTGTACAAGTTCGCTTGAGTCATTAGAACCAAATGTAAGTGTCCTGCTGAAAGCAGCCATCAGGGAGCAGCTTTTCCATGAACGTGTGTGTTTGATCTGCAACAATGCTTGGGTAGGTGCTAAATGTGAAACTAACATCCACATAGATGGAGGACCCAAGGTTTCCCAGCAGAACGTTGCCCAAAGCACCGGCTGGCCTCCTTCCCACCCCGGTGCCACGTGTTCCTCAGGTAAGCTACACACCTGGCCATCCACGTGATGGTGGAGAACAGGGTGATCGTGGACAACCTGACTGCTCTGCAGCTCTGCAGCTATGCAGCTATGCAGCTCTGCAGCTCTGCAGCTATGCAGCTCTGCAGCTATGCAGCTCTGCAGCTCCACACACAGCAGACCCATGCTCTGTTTATTCTGACACCTTTCTATCAGAACCAGCAGTGAGTTCTTCAGGTGCGTCGGTCAGACTGTGATGCCTGATCGCTGCTTGGAAGCTTCCATCACTGACGACGTACAGATGAACTGTTCCTGTAGTCGTCATGGCAGGACTTTACTTTGACTTCAGCTGAACACTTGCTTTTATAGTCAGGGTTAGTTTCCAGCCATAAGCCACTGGTTTCAGTGTGTGTTATTGTGTATTATTGTGTATTATGGTGTGATCCTGTGTGTTATTGTGTACTATGGTGTATTATTGTGTGTTATTGCGTACTATGGTGTATTATTGTGTGTTATTGTGTGTTTTTGCGTACCCTGCTTGGAGCCGTTGTGGTCCGAGCTCGGTCCCGTGTTCGGAGTGTATTTCGTGTCCCGTGTGACGGCGCTGTGACGAGTCCAGTCGAACTCGTCGGTTTTGTCCTGAGAGAACAAACACAACGCCTCGTCCTCGAAGCCACACTGGAACTCCCCTGAGCACAAACACACAAAACACACTCATTAAATACAACACAACACAGATTACCTTCACTATCAAACCTCAGCTGGTCAATTCTGTGACTAATCTGCTGCTTTGTGCTTCAAATATATCAATAAATGTGATGTTTCAAATGACTTGGTGCAGTTTTATCAGGATATTGGTGTTGCCTTCCAGACCACAGTCAGGGCTCAAACAGCACAAATGACCAACAGAGTGTAACACAACTGATGTGAGTGTGTTTCCAGGTCAGCAGTTGGAGGTTCGTTGCTTCACTTTCTGCTGCCTCAGTCTCAGTGAACACGTAACGGACAGCTGTTGCTGTGAATAAGTGTGGAAATCCAGCTGTGATCAGAAAAGCTCATGTGGAAACGTGTTGTTTGAACCTGGCTGTGTCAAACGGAGCAGAGATGTGTGTTACGGTGTGGACGGATACTCACTGAGATGTGGGTTAACAGGAGCTGTGGAGGAACAAAACAACTGAGTCAGATCAAGTGTAGCGTGAAAACAAGAAGATCTGCACACAAACGTTCAGCAGAACAAGAAGATTCTCATCTGACGTGAACAAAAACACAAACGGTTTCATTTCAGGAAGGGTTTTAACAAATTCATTAAATTTATTAAAGTATAACAGGTGTAGTCACTGTTAACCCTCCTGTTGTCTTCATTTACAGGCACCAAAAAAATAGTGATTCCTTGTCTGAAAAAAATCCACAAATTTAGCAAAAAAAATTCCCCAAATTTCTGAAAATTTGCAAAACCTTCAGGAAGAAAATTCCTATAATTCCTAAAAAGTTTCCCTTAAAAGTTTTATTTAAAAAAATCCCCCAAATTTGGCAAGAAAATTCTTGTAAATATTTTCAAAAAATGAGTAAAAATCTTCCAAAAAAATCCTAAAAATATCTAAAGTGATTCCATAAATGTCAGTAAAACTTCTAATATTTTCTTTAAGAACATTCACAAAAAAATTAACCAAAATCCAGCAAAATTCGCTGGATTTTGGTTGATCTGACTACAAAGTGGATAGGCTCCACCCCCCCGACCCTAGTGAGGATTAAGCGGTGTATAGATAATGGATGGATGGATGGATGGATGGATGGATGGATGGATGGATGGATGGATGGATTTATGAAGTACTACAGGGAATTTTCTTTACTTGATTATCATTGTCTATCATATGTCACCACTGATTCTGATGTATCGTTATTTTTGGTTCAAAGTCAGATAAAAAAACCCAAAAAACAGTAACATCTCACACTTAGGACCTTAAAGACAAAAATACCCACAAAAATTCACACACAAACACGTCTACTGACCATCAAGCTAAACCCACCAACAGGAGTCCAGTGTTTCCATTTAGTTTGAGGGGACAGAAATCAAGCACACATTCTTTTTATGTCATAACATACAACCTTTTAAGTTTTTAAAAATAAAGCCAAGAAGGGACCCACAGCCAAAGTGGATTGTTTTTAAAAAGCGTAACTCTAAAGTTTTAAACATTTAAATACTCTGGAAGTCACTGGATTCACTGAATTAGTTTTCCTTCCAAATCTTTGGCTTTAGCTCCTGCTTACACTGATGTCATCCACTTATCAATAACTGCAGCATCAGGAACATCTGTATCTATATTTCAATAGTTTAAATATTTTCACACAAACACACACACAGTGCAGACGTTGGCAGTGTGTGTGTGTGTGTGTGTGTAGTTGTATCTCTGTGAGGACCAGCGTGTCAGAAGGTCATGTGACCAGCTGAGCGGCCTTCACCTGCAGCGTTACCGTGGTGATGCGTTCGCTGACAGGCTGTCAGGTCGCCTCCCGCTGTGAGCGTTTGTTTGTCTGATTTCTGTTGTGTTCTTTTATCGTCTCTCTCAGATGTTTTCCGGCTCCGTCAGGGTTTTCTGTCTGACACCTCAACAGTTTGCTTTTCTTTCACACTTTTGCTTTTTATCTTTTTCTTTTCAGACAAATAAAGAGAAGCAGAGCAGCAGCTGGTGTTCAAACAAGCAGACAACACAACGCTGCATGAAACACACGTCAACACGACAAAACCAGGATGAAATGTTATTTTTAGAGACTAATTCTCAGAGCAGAGATATGAATTTTCAGTTAATGTACTGTAAAGTCTGACATATTAAATTAAAAAGTCAAATATAAGGAAGAGCTTAAACAGCACCTGTAGAAATGAACTCAAAACAACTTCAAACGTGGTGAAAACTACTAAATTAAGTTTTTACCTTGTTTGTCTTTTATTATTTGTTAACATTGTACAGAGAAAAGTTAAGTTCTTGATTTTAATTTAACTTCATATGGAACACATTTTTTCTCTCTACTTTGCTCATCATCTGTAGAAAGATGTTTGAAACGACTAAATTCTTTTTCAAAATGACAAGTTTTTTGAACAATTTTGAAGCCAAATTCGACTTTCACAAGTAAAGGAAAGGAAGGAGGCTCCACATATTCTAGATATTTAACTATTTCCATGTTTCCAGCTTCTATAAACTTTTCCTTCAACTCTGTTCATCATCAGTCAGATGTTCCTCCGTCGTCAGTAGACAGATGTTCCTCCATCGTCAGTAGACAGATGTTCCTCCATCGTCAGTAGACAGATGTTCCTCCATCGTCAGTAGACAGATGTTCCTCCATCGTCAGTAGACAGATGTTCCTCCGTCGTCAGTAGACAGATGTTCCTCCGTCGTCAGTAGACAGATGTTCCTCCGTCGTCAGTAGACAGATGTTCCTCCGTCGTCAGTAGACAGATGTTCCTCCGTCGTCAGTAGACAGATGTTCCTCCGTCGTCAGTAGACAGATGTTCCTCCGTCGTCAGTAGACAGATGTTCCTCCGTCGTCAGTAGACAGATGTTCCTCCGTCGTCAGTAGACAGATGTTCATCCATCGTCAGTAGACAGATGTTCCTCCATCGTCAGTAGACAGATGTTCCTCCATCGTCAGTAGACAGATGTTCCTCCAACTACCTGCTCCTCTGTTCTCTGTTTCTGAGTCATGCTGACTTTTTTTATTCATCAGTAACTTTAATTTTCTGAGTCTGAAATTGCACAATTTAAAATTTGTCCAAAGTAAAACAATGTTTCAAAAAAAATTCTCAAAATGTGTTCAATATGACTAAAATCTGGAAAAAATGTTCTCGAAACTTGTCTGAAGTGATTCAAAATTTGTCCATAATGACTCAAAAAAATTTGACAAAATGACTTGAAACTTGCATAGAATTAGTAAACATTTGTGTGACATTAGAATTTTTAGGTCATTTTGGATAATTTGAGTAATTTTTGGGAGAACTGAGTGTAATTTGGAATTCCGAGGTGTCAAATTATTTCATTAATTTCAAGCATTGATCTATTATTGGTTGTTAACGTGGTTATTTTAATCATTTTATTTTATATGTTTTCTGTAATGTTACTGTTAAAATATGCAAATGAGGTTTTATGTCATTGAAGGTGCACTAATTTGATCAATATTCTGTTCATTTTTATTGGTAGTCCTGATTCACAGCATATTGTGGGTTGAAGAAGAGCAGAAGCCGGATTTATTTGCCACAACACATTAGAACTTTGTGAAATGTTTAGCTTTTTTTTGCATATAAGCAGGTCCAACATGAAGTAGGTCGGGTTAAGAATCAACAACAGCAGCTCCCTGGTTTGGATCAGTAAACAGTGTATTTTGGATGCTGTTCTGTGTTCAGTGTGTGGGCAGGTGGAGTTAGCAGCTAACGGCTAGCTGAAGCAACGCGGTGACTTCACGTACCGCTGTAGGTGATGATGCGTTCAGTGGCGTCGCCCTCGCCGTAGCGGGTGATGGGCGTGAGGCGGACCAGGTAGGACTCAGGTTTGACCAGCTCGGTCAGGTTGTAGGTCAACAGCTCCCCCTTCTGGATGGTTCCTTCCATTGGAATCTCCTGCTCCCACCAGCGAGATTGACTCATCTGAAGATCCAAAAAAAACCAAAAGCAGCGTTTTTACTCCTCAAAAAATCCAACTTATTTTCCATTTATTCAGTAGTAAAAGGAAATTTCTTCATTTTATTATCATTATCTAGCATATGTCAGCATGAATTGTAATGTATTGCTATTTTTGGTTCAAAAAAATAAATCCAATAACAACTCAGGACCTTAAAGACAAAAATGCCCATTTGTAAAAAAAAAGAAACAAAAAATAATAACTTATAATGTTAAATACTGATATTACTTTTTACTTGTAATGACAATACATATATTTTATTAAGAACATTCACATAAAAATCAACCAAAATCTTAAAGAAAATATGGGAAGTTTTACTGATATTTATGGAATCACTTTAGATATTTTTAGGATTTTTTTGGAAGATTTTTAATCATTTTTTGAAAACATTTACAAGAATTTTTTTGCCAAATTTGGGGGATTTTTTTAAAATAAAAATTTGAAGGTAAACTTTTAAGGAATTATTGGAATTTTCTTCCTGAAGGTTTTGCAAATTTTCAGAAATTTGGGGAATTTTTTGCAGAATTTTTGGATTTTTTCAGACGAGGAAACAATGTTTTTTGGTGCCTGTAAATGAAGACAACAGGAGGGTTAACTGGCAGGACTTTGACCCTTCAAATGCCAGTTTGTTTCCATAAAATTACTGTGTTTTGTGAGAAAAAAACCCCCCACAAAAAACTAATATTTTTCATGCAATAAGTGGAAATTTTTACAGTCTGTATGATACGTGTAAATGACACATCAACACTGATTCTGATGCATTATTATTATTTTAAAAAGTCACAGTCAGGACACGATGAAAATGTAACTCCATAAAATGTTTAACATTGACATTCTTTTCCACTGAGGGACGATGTTTAAAACAATCCCACATCAGTGTTCAGAACATTTAATAATCTTCTGATGCTGCATCCTGATATGAATCCTTCTCATCGTTTTCCATCACATCAGCACTTCTTCTTCCACTTTTTCTCTGCAGCACACCGGTGTGGATGAAAGAAAGGACGGGCCGGTTGCCGTGGCAACCAGCCCGGTCGTCCTCCTGATGGAGCCTCAGGTAGACGTCAGGACTCTGCAGAAGGCTGCCAGCGCTACAGCAGCAGAGTGAACATCCTGCCTGCTGTTCTCAGCGACGTCTCCGCTGTCACTCAGTAAGAAGATTCAGCAAAGCAGAGGTCAGTCGGATTCACCGTTAATCATCAGCTGCAGCTGCAGCTGCATTTACAGAGTAAAACGCTTTCTCTTGACATCATCTAAAAGCAGAAGTTATTTCTCCTCTTAGTTTGCAGCTGAATTTGGTTTCTGTTCAAACACATTTGAGCTCCATTAAAAAGTACAATTAAAATATTCTGTCACAGACCAGAGGATGCTTCTGGTATCAAATGTTGGTTAAAATGTTAATTTTATTATCTAGGACTTGTTCTGACCAACCACCTATCACACATGCTGATATGAGCCTTGAAGGTTTACCCAGAATGCACTTGTAAAGTTTTCTCCAGCTGGATATCATCACAATCCCACCTCTGTGCTTCACTGTCAGGATAATGCATTCACTGTGGTGCTACTGGTCACAATTACACATAAAAATACTACAAAAAACACAAAGCCACCAATAAGAAATGCACAAAACTAACCTTAAAGTTTATCCAGAATGCATTTTTTACACTTTTCTCTGGTGAATTATCAGAAAACAGAATCACATCCACCGTACCAGTGATTGTTGGTGTGACTCTAAACTGTTCACACCAGGATACATCCCATAATACTGATGCTCAGCGTTGGTTACAATGTTGACTGGAAGGGTTTTGAGGCATTCTAGACGGGCTTGAAGTAGATTGGATGATTTATACATATTTTATACAACTCTCAAGTGATTTTGAACCAATTTCTAGTAATTTTGTGTCATTTTTTAACTCATTGAAGGTTTTGAATAATTTTGAACCTGTTGTTGTTATTCTGGTCAAGTTTTAGTCATTTTGGAAAAGTTTCCAGGCATTTTGGACAATTTTTGTGTCTTTTGGATGAATTATTTGGCGTTTTGAGTCACTTTGGACACACTTAAACAACTAAATGAACAGAAGCCAGGTTCAGTGTTCAGACTGTGACACCTGGATGGATTTAAACTGATCTGGGGTCAGTTTTTCCCAGAACTCAGATGTGTTTTTCCCTCCTAAATGTCATGGTTCTATCTGCTGGACTGATGAAGTTCTGAAGAT
>CM049584.1:31359012-31454012 GCA_027123335.1 Amphiprion clarkii | reverse complement strand
GCAAAAAGACCTTGCGCTGAGTACAGGCGTGTGTTATACATGTGTACGTTATGTACGTATACCGGATCACATGACCTAAATATGTAGCGGGTGGCGGGAATTGATGGGACTCAGAAACACCCCCACAATTTAATCAGTTGTTCCTTGGATCATTTCTGCTGGATAAGTCCTGATAACTCCTCAGCGGTGGATTTGCAGTAGAATCACAATCATGTGATCGTCAGCAAGCAGCTGATGTAGTGTTCACTTGTTGTCATGGTTACAGTGACGCTGTGTCGCTATCTCACAATGATACAGAAATCTTTAACAACTCTGTGAGACCGTTTTTGAGTAATGTTGCGAACAGACAGACGGACGGACAAACCAACGACCATCGTCGCAATTAGTGCAATCTCCATAATATCCACTGGACTTTATTAATTTTAATGGTTAAGCTCATGTCTGTGGAGATTCTCGGTTATTCAGGTCATGGTAATCGTAGGAGTTTCAGTAGAAACCAATTTGACATCTCTGTCCAGTGGGTTTCTACTAAAGCTCCTATGAGAATGGTTCAGAAAAGTCTGTTTTTGAGTGCTATTGCTAACAGACAAACCAACAGCGATTGCCACATAACTCCATCACGTTCTTTGGCGAAGTTAGAAAACACCCACATTTTAGACCATCTTGATCTAGATCTAACTCTGGGTGTGTCTGTGGTACCGACCTGCCGGATGCCCAGTCTGTAGGCCAGGATTCGGTCCACGGCGTTCGGCTCCATCTGAGTCCACTGCAGCTTGAAGCCGTAAACTCGAGGCCGGTTCTGCCACAGAGCGCTGTAGGTGTCGTAGTAGAACTCTGGAGCGTAGGCCTTACCTGGGGAGACGCAGGGGTCAGAGGTCATAGAGGGGTCAAATAGAGGTCAAGCAGAGGTCACACAGATGTTGTACAAAGGTCACACAGGTGTTGGCTATCACACAAGGGTCAGGTTTTACAGGTTTTATAGGTTGAACAGAGGTCATACACATGTTACAGGTAAAACAGAGGTCGCAAATGGGCCAAGCAGGGGTTATACAGATGCTAGAGATCAATTAGAAGTCATACAAAGGTCACACAGAGGTCAGAGGTCACACAGGAATCATACAGAAGTCAAACTGGGGTCATACAGATGTTAGAGGTTCAACAGAGGTCTTACAAAGGTCAGACAGAGGTCATACAGGGTCACACAGGGGTCAAACAGGGGTTATACAGATGCTAGAGGTCAGACAAAGGTCATCCACAAGTCAAACAGGTGTTAAATGTCACACAGGGGTCATATAGAGGTCACACGGATGTTAAAGGTCAAATAGAGGCCAGGCAGAGGTCATACAGAGGTCATCTAGAGGTCACACAGAGGTCAAGCAGGTGTCAGAAGCAATTCCAGGTCACTTTTTAAATTGAAATTATTCCTGAATAATTCCTGAACACTTGTTCCTACAGTCAGTTATTGTGGATGACACATTTTACATATTAACACTGTGAGTGGTCAAAACATGTGGAATAATTATCTCAGTATCTGGTTGGATCAAAAACTCACACTCAAATCTCATATTCTCACATTTATCAGCAATGAAAATTCGAGTATTTGTTCACAAACAGAGCTAACATTAATAAATTCTGCATAAAGTGAATGAATGATCCATGTTCTTGTCCGTCTTAGATTATGTCGTTATTGTCGTTATTGTATGAAAATGCTGACTGATTATCCATACAGGAAGATGTGACAGTAGTTTATTTTTATTTATAAAGCACTGAATGGAGATATTCAACAGGCTGATGCCTCAAGTCCTGCATTCAACACTGCATTTCTCATTTTTATTCTTTTAGCTCCAGCAAACATTAAAACTGAACACAACCGTACTGTAGGTAAATAAAAAGCCATGATCATAAACTACTGAGCTGTTTTTAACTGTGTTTATTTTCTGTTCATTATCGCCCTGTTTATTCTGTTTTGATTGTACTCTTGACATCACTAAAAACGAGGGCATGGCCTCGATGAGTCCTCCAGATTTAAATAAAGGTTAAATGAAAGCCAAGCTGTTAAAGTGATGCTCGATGTCTGAGCTAAAGGTCCCACACTGTAACACTTCTCAGCAAATTAACGAAAGTCTCTCATGTCCCAACGGGGTGTCAGTTGGAAAAGAACTGCCAGGAAGATTTCCCAATGACTCCACAACTCCAAATTATTGGCCTGCATCAAGCAAAGAAAACAACTAAGGAGATGAAACGACTAAAATCAGGTTAAGAACCGTCCAACGCATCATTAAAACCCGAAGGATAATGGAGAACCATCATCTTCCAGGAACAAATGTGGTCTGAACAAATTTTACATGATCACAGGAAATCAACAGTAGAACTCATGGCTAAGTTTAAGAGTGAAAGTAGGAACATTTCCACACGTACAATGTGAAGGGAACTCAAAGGATTGGGACTAAACAGCTGTAGCTCTAAGAAAACCACTGATCAGTGACGCTAATCAGGAAAAAAAGGCTTCTATTGCTATGGAGCATAGAGACTGGACTCTGGAGCAATGGAAGAAGGTCATGTGTTCTGATGAGTCCAGATTTACCCTGTTCCAAAATGATGGGGGCATCAGGGTAAGAAGAGAGGCAGATGAAGTGATGACCTCATCATGGCTAGTGCCTACCAGCCTGTGGGGGTTAGAGTTATGATCTGGGGTTGGTCAGGTTCAGCAACGTTATGTTCCCAAAGAATGAGGTCAGCTGATACCTGAAGATACTGAATGACCAGGTCTTTCCATCAGTGGAGTTTTTCTTCCCTGATAGCACTGGCATGTTCCAAGATGACGATGCCAGGATTCATGGGCTCACATTGAGAATGAGTGGATCCGGGAGCATGAGATGGATCAGACCTCAGCCCCACTGAGTCTTTGGGATGTTCTGGAGAAGACTTTGTCCGACTCTCCCATCGTCAATAAAAGGTCTTGGTAGAAAATTATTTCAACTCTGGATAGAAATAAATGCTGTGACATTGCAGAAGCGTATCAAAACAATGCCACAGTGAATGTGTTTTGTACTCAAAGCTGAAGGCAGCCCAACAGAATATTAGAGTGTACGACTTTTTTTTTTTTTTTGGACGGGCAGTATATAATAAGCAAGCTTTCCAAGAGTGAAGATCACAGCATCATCCGCATACATCAGCACATTAAGCCCCAGACAGATCATTAATATATAATGAAAATAATATGTAGCTGAGCCTCTGCTGGCCACGCCCACTTCAGGAAGAAGACTCTGTGTCTGTGACTAAATAAACAGTTGATATGAAAGTGTGTGTGACAGCAGGACTTTCTATCTTCTAACTTTAACTCTGAGAATTATTTTGCAAGAATATTTCTCTGAATTCTCAGCACAGTTGTTTTTAACTCCTGTTTGTTTTCAGACAACGTTATAAAATCAGGATTTTAAATAAAGTGGCTGCTGAATTCCAGTCACTGTTTCATCCTCGTTCTGCCGTCTGACAACAGAAACATCTGTAATGAGAACAGCTGTTATTGTGCGTTCAGCTGTATTAAAATAACAGATGGAAACAGCAGCTGAGTTTAGGTTGTACATGAAAACACAATAACTCACACAGTCCTTGTTTACTGGTTTAAATTAACGTTTCCGCAGAGCTCTGGGCTGTGGGCAGACCATCAAAGCTAACATTAGCCACATTAGCTGCACAACATGCTAACACTGAGGATTTTCTGATTGAATAAAAGACAAACATTTTCAGGAACCACAAAGTGAAGCACAGCAGTTTTTTACTGAAGCTCAGTTCAGATTTTCACTGATGATTTCAGACTTGTGGCCTCTGAACGGAGGGACTGCGCTAGTTAGCAAAAATGGAGGTGAGTAGTCGTTAGCAAAGCTATTCTGACTGCTGATTAGATAATCACAGTGTTTAACTTTGCTGAGATCTTCACTGCAGATGGTGAAATTACCCAAACCCTCAGGACTGTCGCGGGATTGCTTTTCATTTAATACAGTTTCTGTGCAGAGGAATATGGGGTATAAAACGTGCTTAAAGTAGTTTGAATGAATTTGGAGCCACTTCAGATTCATTCCAAGTAAAAAAGAGACATGCAGAGTAATGCAGGATTTATTTTATGGTACGTTGATGGTCCTCTCACAGTCAGACTGCAGCCAATCATGCTCCAGAGTTTCATCTAATCTGAGAGGATTCTCTTCCCAGACTATGGACTTTGAGGTCTCATGTCTCTGAGCTCCTGTTGGGTTGTGATGCTGTAAATGACTGATGTGATGTAATGTGACACGTTCCTGGCAGGGTCTCCCTTATGAATGAGATAAAGTATCTCAGAGGCTTCCAGCTAAAATAAAGGTTAGCGGATTAAATGAAGGGGAATCTTTTCACAGACTGATGGTGTGAAGAACAACCGAAGCGTCTGGTAACTCGTCAGGTTAGAGTTTACTCTCACGGTTTGATGCTTCACTTCTGTCACTTTTATTCCAAAGCTTTGCTGTCGTCTCACTGGCTGCAGCGAGATGAAGGAGGTTTAAAATGCCACCGGCGTGTTCACACCTGATTAACAACACTAACTTCACCTCTGCAAATGACAAGTCGACATAATCACAGTCATTTTGCATCAGCTCTCCATCCTCAGCTTACAACCCCCTCCTTAAATGGGTTCTGCTGCCTCCTGCAGAACACCGCTCGCCGGCCGGCCCTGATAAGAGGCTTAACGGGGCGGCGGGTTTTACAGGAAGTCTAACAGCGCTGACAGGGCGTCTCTGCAGGGGCGCTTTCATCAGGAGAGGACGGAGATACGAGGCGACTCAGTCAGAGCCGAGAGACTGAAACTCCGTCTGAGAGTCAATGAAGACTCTCGTTTACATCAGAGACTCAACCTGGTCTGAAGAACCGATGTACTTCTGTCTGCAATCAATCTGATGCGAGTCAGCCAGAGACGACTCGAAAAACTACTAAACAAAAGATACGGATCAGGGCAAGTTCTAGTCATTTCTTAAGAAACAGAGGACACATCAGAGTCAAGTTTAATTATCTTAAGTTCTGTTAACAAGTTAGAAGTCAGAAGTATTTAGTCCTTTCTCTAAAGTCATTTAATAGAAGTTCTAGACATTTGTCAAGAACCTGAAGACATGTCAGAGTCAAGTCTTGTCTCAACTCTTTTTTGAAAAAAGTCAGAAGTCAAAAGTTCTTTACCTCAAGTCATTTAGGGGATGTTCTAGTCATTCTCAAGAAACTGAGGACATGTTAAAGTCAAGACTACAATCTTTCAAGGCAAGTCAACCAAGTCAATAATTCAAGATAAGTCCAAGTCAAGTCTTTTTCAAGACAAGTATAAATAAAGTCTTAAGTCATCTGGGGTAAGTTCTAGTCATCCCTCAAGAAACTGAAGACACGTCCTGTTAAAATCTAGATAAACAATTAAGACTCATCATCATGTATTGTGAAACAAGTCATAAGTTGAGTTTGGTAAAAGATGAATTAAGACTCATCAATGACAAGTCCCACACAAGTTTCAAGTCTTCCGAGACAAACTGAGGTGAATTCACAGTTCATAGAAGGCAAATTTAATTTAAGTCTCGTGAAGTCCAAATGAAGCCTCAAGTCACTCACAACAATACACATTCAAGTTTTCATGCAGACTTGGACACAGCTCCAAGTCAGTCTAAAATCTTTCAAGACAAGTCAAACCAAGTCACTAGATGCTCAAGAAAAGCTTCAAGACAAGTCCAAATTAAGTCACAAATAATTTACAAAAACACCAACTCAAGTTTTAAGCAGTTCGACTCAGTGCTTCAACAAACACTCAGTCTCTGGCCTGATGTCAGTACGTTTGATACAAGTCTTTGACGCTTTGCTCCTTTACCAGCTAAACTCCCACAATGCTCTGCTCGCCAACACTAAAGTGACGTGTCCTGTGGTCACCACAGTATCAAACAGTAAAGGCACTACTAACCTGGTACGACAGCTGATAAATAATACTATAAGTTTGTATTATTTTTGGAAAATGGTCCTTGGTGTCAAGTTTCGTTAAATTTTGGATTCCCTCATTAAATTTTTGTTACCTTAAATCTGCTCCGTCACAATATTTGATTTAAGTTGCAATTAGGTCTTGAAATAGCTCCAAGTCCATTCACAAGTCTTCTGACATGAGTAAAACCAAGTCACAGAGCACTTTCTAGTCAAGTTTCAAGAAGCAACACATGTCCAAGTCATTTTGCCTCAAGTCACTTGATATGACTCAAAATCAAATCTCATCATCTCAAGTCATTTGAGACTAGTTTCAAGTCATGTGTCAGGTCTAATGAAAGACATGCCTAAATAAAGTTTTATTTCAGACAAGTCTTTTAGGACAATCTGAAGTCAATTCATAATAAATTCAAAACAAGTCCAGCCTAAGTCCCAAGTATTTCACACCAAGACCTACTCAAGTCTCAATAAATTTGACACAGGTCAAAGTCAAGTCTTGAGTCTTTTGAGACAAAATAAAGTTTTGTCTCAAATAAGTTTAAAGTCTAAAGTTATTTGTCTTAAGTGATTTGGGGAATGTTCTAGTCATTTGTTAAGAAACTGAAGGCACATCCAAGTTAAATCTAGTTGCCTCAAGTCACTAAATACGGCTCAAAATCAAGTCTCATCATCACAAGTTGATTGCTGCAAGTTAAGTCTTGTTAAAGAAAAGCCAAATTAATACACAACTCCACATTAAGTTGTGAGCCTATTGAGGTCTCAAGCAACATAGGACAAGTCCAAATCAGGTCTTAATTACGTTCCAAGTAATTTACAACTAGACTTGCTCAAGTCTCGACCAGTTTGACACAGGTCAAAGTCAAATCTTGAGTCTCTTGAGACAAACTGAAGTCTTGTCTCTAGTAAGTTGATGAAAAGTCTAAAGTTATTTGTCTAAAGTATTTTGGGTAAAGTTCTAGTTATGTGTTAAAAAACTGAAGGCACATCCAA
This sequence comes from Amphiprion clarkii, assembly GCA_027123335.1. Lineage (NCBI taxonomy): Eukaryota > Metazoa > Chordata > Actinopteri > Pomacentridae > Amphiprion > Amphiprion clarkii. Next base: position 31,447,049 of record CM049584.1, on the reverse strand, counting down.
GTTAAATCTAGTTACCTCAAGTCACTAAATATGACTCAAAATCAAGTCTCGTCATCTCAAGTTGTTTGATGCAAGTTAAATTTTGCCAAAGATAAGCCAAACTAATACACAATTCTAGATTACATGGCAAGTCTGATTCAGGTCAAATGCAACATAGGACAAGTCCAAGACAGGTCTAAATTAGGTCCCAAGTAATTTACAACAAGACCTGCTCAAGTCTCAACCAATTTGACACAGGTTCAAGTCAAGCACCAAGTATTTTAATACAAGGGGAAGTCAATTCACAAGTTCTTTCCGACAAGTTTATTTTAAGTCTTGTCCAACAGAAGTCTGAATTAAGTCCCAAGGAATTTACAGCCAGAACTATTTCCATCTCAAGCAGTTTGACACAGATCCAAGTCAAGTGACAAGTCATTCAAGACAAGCCTGAGGCAACTCTTGTCCGAGAACAGCAACACTGAAGTAAGAAAAGACGTTTGTTGTTGTTAAACCAACCACCATTAAGTCCAGCGCAGCATTTTTCAGAGCTGCTCATATATATACCTACCCTGTAGCAGGAATTAAAACTCAGCAACGTTCAGAGTAAAGGGACAGAAACACTCAGAAAACAGCAGGACGACCCTTTAAATATTAAAGCTACAGTGTCAGAAATCCACATGAAGAAGCAGAAGGGCAAACAAAAGATCAAGCTATGTTTTTGTTCCCGGCGACCTGCAAAGTTCCAACATGTACTTGAGATGTTTGTTCGACTTTCAGTGTTAATCTGTCAGAGCTTCACTAAGTGAACAACAGAGGAGGCAGCAGGTTCTAAAGGCAGGAAGCTTCTAATGTTCCCATCGGGAGAACGCTGTTTGTTGTCAGGGAGGCTACAGATGTGTGAGAGGATGTGAAGGTTTCCTGAAGCTCTGGCACATTATTTATGACGCCTTCCACCTCCCCGAGGACACTCAGTGATCCGCTGCGTCTGTCTGCAGGATTTACAGATGAGATAAACCGTAATTAAGCGTCATCTGCAGCGTGTAAACAGCTAATGTTCCCCAACAGAACCACGACCAGCTGCAGTAACAACAACGCTGCAGGGAACTGAGAGGAACAAACCTGGAACTGGTTTAGAATCTGTCACTGCAGCTCTCAGGTCTGAACAATAAAAGCTCAACCTTTACTGGACACGTCGCAAGTCAGCACGTCTTTCAAGACAAGTCGAAAGTCGAGTGTAAAGTCACAAATCACATCCAGAGAAAGAGTTTTAGATCTTTTGACGTGTTTTCAGGACATAATTTGGACCTGATTTATACTCGACTTGACTTGTGACTTCTTTCAAATTTCCTGAGATGACAAGACCTGACTATGAGTCTTATCAAGGGACTTGAGACAACTAGACTACACTTGGACGTATCCACAGTTTCTTGGAAAAATGACACGATCTTGCCGCAAATGACTTGAGACCTAATTTGTGCTTGTCTTAGAGAAGAGTTGACTGGGACCTGTCCTAAAAAATTGGTGAATCGGTTTAACTAGTCTCTAATGAATATAGACTTGGTGACTTTGTTAAGACTTGTGTAGGTCTTACTGTGAATTACTTGGGACTTCATTCAGACTTCTCTTAGACAAGACTAGACTTGGAGCTGCCTTGAATGACTTGTGAATGTACTTAGACTTGTCTCAAAAAACATCATAAATGAGACTTGAGAGACAAAAAAGGACTTGTTGTAAATTACTTACTCACTGATCTACATCTCAAGTTATTTGAGACAAGTCTTATGGCTAGTCAAGTCTAACGAAAGGGTCAGTCTCAGGTCTTCTAAGACAAGTGAAAGTCAGTTGACAAGACATTTAAGACAAGTCCATGTCTTGTTCAAGACAAGACAAATTAAGAGAAGTCCAAATCAAATGCAAGTTCAAAACAAATCCAAGTCATGTCTAGTCCAAAACAAGTCCAGATTAAGTCCCAAGTAATTGACAACAAGATCTGTGTGACACAGATCCAAGTCCACTCGTAAGTCTTTTAAGGCAAATCAAACCAAGTCACCAATTATTCAAGACAAGTCCATGTCAAGCTTTGTCCAAGACTTTAACAAGAGTTTAAATAATTGTAAAGATAACTTGGGGCAAGTTCTAATCATTTGTTACAAAACCTTGGGCATGTCCAAACCAGGGCCAGTTGTCTCACATCATGTCTGACTCAAGTCAAACAAAATCAATATACATCTCCAGATTAAGTCAGAAGTAAATTGTAACCATTCCTAATCAAGTCGAAAGCAAATCAAAACAAGCCCAAGTCAAGACTTGTCCAAGAGAGACTTTAATTAATTTCCAAGTGATTTACAACTAGATCTGCCCAAGTTTTCAGTAATTTGACACAAGTCTGAGTCATTACTTAAGTCTTTCAAGACAAGCTGAAGTCAAGGAACCGTGGACAAATCCAAGTCAGGTCTACTTGCCTAAAGTCACTGATTTACTATGAGTCATAGTCACATCATGTCAAATCCTTTGAGACAAATTCAAGTCTAGTCCTGTCACACGTCATTTTAAACAAGTCAGAGTCAAGTCTAAAGTATTTCAAGACAGGTACAAGTCAAGTCTAATCATCTTATCCAAGTTACTTTATCTAAGTAAAGTATTGACATCAAGTTAATACAAGTCCAAGTTGAATGTTGCATTTGACATGTCTCAAGTCATAAAACGAGTTGTGTTCATGGCTAAAGTCTAGTCCACTTCATGCACAGATCTGTTAAATCTAAAAAACAATGACTTGAATCTCACCTGTGACCAGGAAGGTGCAGCGCCCTGCCCCCGCCTCATTGGTGATGTCACAGGTGTACTCGCCGTATCCTTCCCGGTTCAGGGCTCTGACGTGGTAGTTCGTGTCGTCCTTCTGGTCGCTGAACTGTCCGACGGTCAGCAGCCGAGTGCCGAGTTTCCACTCGTATCTCAGGAGTCGAGCCGGGTGAGCTCGCAGCAGGCGGCAGGTGAGGCTGAACGCCCGACCGAGTGCCTGACGGATCTCCGTGTACACCGGCTCCACGACCGGAGGAACTGCAGGGTGGAGGAAAGACATGAGACTAGTCAGCCGGAGACAACTCGAAAAACTACAGATGGCAAGTCAACAAAAGATACTGATCAGGGAAAGTTCTAGCAATTTCTTAATCAATCAGAGGACACATCAGATTCAAATTTAGTTACTTTAAGTTTTTCTAACAAGCCAGAAGTCAAAAGCCTTCAGTCCTTTAGGGGGAGTTCTAGTCTGTGAAGAACCTGGAGAGATGTCAAAGTCAAGTCTTGTCTTAACTCTTTTTGAAATGTCAGAAACCAAAAGTTCTTTAAATTAAGTCCTTTAGGGGATGCTCTAGTCATTCTCAAGAAACTGAGGACATGTCAAAGTCAAGTTTACAATCTTTCAAGGCAAGTCAGATCAACTCAATTATTCAAGATAAGTCAAAGTCAAGATTTTTCAAGTACAAATGAAGTCTTAAGTCATCTGGGATGAGTTCTAGTCATTCCCCAACAAACTCAGGACACGTCCAGTTAAAATCTAGATAAACAATTAAGACTCATCATCATGTATTGTGAAACAAGTCATAAATTGAGTTTGGTAACAGACAAATTGAGCCTCATCAATGACAAGTCCTACATAAGTTTCAAGTCTTCTGAGACAAGTCAAACCGAGTCACCAAATACTCAAGAAAAGCTTAAGTTAAGTCTTGTTCAGGAAAAGTCCAAAATTAAGTCGCAAATAATTTACGAAAAGACCAACTCAAGTCTTAAGCAGTTCGACTAAATCAGGCCTGAAGTATATCTGGACAAGCTGAAGTCTTTTCTCGAGTAAACTGAGAATATTCTACAGACATTTGTCTCAAGTCATTTTGGACAGATTCTAGTCATTTCTCAAGAAACTCAGGACACGTCAAGGTCAAGTCTGGTTGCCTCAAGGCACTTGTTATGACTCAAAGTCAAGTCTTGTCATCTCAACTCATTCAAGACAAGTCACACGTCAAGGTCAAGTCTTTTGAGACACGCAAATGTGAATTCACAAGTCATTCAAGACAAGTTAAAGTCATGTCTCAAGTAATTAACAATAAGATTTCTTATAGCAAATGTTCTGACTCCCGATCTTTAAATCTCTCACAGAAATACAAGAACTAGCATTTTAAAGTGATTTTAGGGTAAATTTGAGTAATTTTGGTGAATTTTCAAAACCTTTTGAACAATTTTCAACTAATTTTGTACAAGGTATTCTCATTTTGGACATTTTTGAGTAGTTTTGGACGCAGTTTGAGTCGTTTTTGGCAAAATTGTAATCATTTAAATCATTAAGTTTTGAGCCTTTTTGGTCAAGTATTTGTCATTTCAGACCATTTTGGGGTGATTTTTGTCAAATATGAGGTCATTTCAGAGAAGTTTCAAGACATTTTGGATACATTTTAAGTAATCTTGAGCAATTTGACTGATTTTGTTCATAATTCTGGACAACTTTTCCAAATTTTTGACAATTTTTCAGTGATATGGGATATGGTTTGAGTCATTTCAGAGAAAATTTGTCATGATTCCCAATAGGTCCTTCTTAGATGTAAGATAATGTTTGGTATAACAATGTTTGATAATGAACATTAAGTCCAAATGTCCTAACATGGACCCTCAGATCAGTAATGGTTCTTGGCTCTTTGGAAGGATGATGATTAATTCAGAAGCAGGAGGAGGAGCTGCCAACCAAATCAAAGTTTAAAAGCAGCTCAGGTCATTTATTTTATTCATAATTAAAACTCTGCTTGGCTTTTTAATTTAAGCACGAATCCAATCCAACTCTTCAACTTCAGTTTTACCCCAAAACCAACAAAAAAACACTTGGGTTGCTCTTTAAATATCAGTCGTCTCATTTTGAAACGCTCCCCAGTCCCCACAAGGACATGATTCTCACTAATTCGTCCCCGTAAAGCGTCACTGTGTCCTCACAGCACGAGTAATCTGATTACATGCTGGAGGTTATGGAGATAAAGGTCTCCGGTTCATCTCGAGCCCCCGGAAATGTTTCCAGGATCCTCCTCCTGCGAGGGAATCGGTCCAGGAACACGGAAAGGTCAGACGCCGACAGCGACCTTCAGCCGAGCGCTCTGATTGGCCGGCGAGGGCTCCTAACCCCCGCTGCTGAATTCCCAGAATGCACCGCTGCTGAACTCTGCTCTTTTCCGTGCTGAGAACTTTCATCATGTGAAGTTTTTGTGAGCTGTAGCAGCTCCTGAATAATTGAATCTACACGATGATGTGATTCAGGAAAATGATCTAATTTAGGAACAGCTGCTCTGCTGAAGGTCCCCAAAACATGGTCCAGGGACCTTCAGGGGCCCTGAAGGAACATCAGGAGGTCTGTGGATAGAACCTTTTAATTCCTTTATTTAATCTCCTGAAGCTCGTTTCTGGCGTCCATTTGTTTCTGCCTTTCCCATCATTATTTTACAGTATCGTAGAAAAAAAAGGATATCATAATATTTCACTTTTCTGCAACAAATTTCTAGTCATTTTAAATGAGATATTCTTACTTACATCTTAAATCATTTTCAGCAAAGTTGTAGATCTTTTGGTGTTTTTGAAAACATTTTGGACAGGCTGTTGACATTTCAGACAATCTTTGACAGAGTTTTGTCAAAATTTAAGGTCCAAGACATTTTAGACAAATTTTAAGTAATCTTGGGTAAATTGAATGATTTCTGGAAAATTTATTTAGTTATTTTGGAGAAGTTTCAAGATATTTTAGACAAATTTTGGGTAATTTGAATCATTTATGTCAAATTTTGAGAATTTTTCAAGACATTTTAAGATGTTTTAGACAAATATTAAGTAATCTTGGGTTTTAATGATTTTTGTAGGGTTTTTTTTGGAGTCATTTGGACAGGTTGTTGTCATTTTGGGCAATTTCAAATAAATTTAGGTCAAAATTTAAGTATTTGTGGAGAAGTTCCAAGATGTTTTGGACAATTGGTAAGTAATCTTGGGAAAATTTTTCTTTTTCTGATTGTGGACAATTTTTGAGTAACTTTGGACACATTTTTCAAATTTTTTGACAATTTTGAGGATGCTATTTGGGATAAGTTTGGAGTTGTTTTGGAGAAGCGTTGCCATTATCTCCTGTATTTTCTTCTGAAGGGTAACCTACTGTTCTCTGAAGACGCTTGATAACATCATTAGAACGTTACGCACAAACGTTCAAACACCGCTACTCAGAAAAATAACAGTGTTCAACTGCTGATTGATTCATCCAGAAAATAAGCAACAGTTAAACTAATCGTTGTTGACAGTCATTCTTCTCCAACATCATCACAACAATGTAAATCTCTCGTCATCTATTCCGAAACAACAAACGTCCATCCTTCTGTTTCTTTTGTGTTAATAAAACTGGTGTTCGGTCCAGTAACTGCTTGTTGTTTTGGTTCAGTCAGAGTCAAAGCTTTTGGATTCTACACAATAAAGGAAAACTAAACGGTCGATTAGGAGGCTGTTCTTGTGTTAAAGACCTGTGAAGATTGTAGAAGAACAACCAGAGGCAGAATAAGTTGTCCTGTGTTCATCTATGACTTTCTATCTGTACTTTAAGCGTATTAAAGACATAACAGGGACATTTTGCAGTCGCTGGAATGATGGTTTGACCCTCCGCAGACGTCCCACTTTTCTCTCCAAACAGTTTTATTCAGTAGCTGCTGTCAGTTCGGACTCTTTGTGGTCGAACGCTGCAACTTTGAGCTAAACACTGAAACTGTGATCAAAAACAACCTCGGGGAGATTTCAGACATCAGCTCCAGTCGTCATTTTTTATTTAGACGCCTGTGTCGGTTTCTCCTTGAAGGAAACTCTTCAGTCAGTAAACAGTCCTTCTGAACGCTCATTGTGAGGACTGAAACTCAGCGCTGAGCTTTCTGTTATGCAAAACAAGCTGCAGGGTTTCTGTCTGTTCGCCGCCAACTGACGTCAAAAGCAGCCGTTGTGGGACAGACGCAGGCTTCGCTATTCATCCTCCACATGTGCAGTTAAACCTTCAGGTAAACCTCCAGGTAACTTCTGGAGAAAAACAGGGATCTTTCTGGAAACACATCACAGTGTTTTCTGTTTAAAACGTCGGTTTCAAGATCAAGAATGTCGAAGCCAAACTCCTGCAAATGTGTTCCTGCAGTATTTTACACCATTAGAAATTTGTACTTTTACAGAATTTTTCTTTTATTGAACAGATTTTTTCTGTGTTTCTGAAATACACAGAAATATCAATAAAATAAGTAAATACTGTAAATTAACACACACTACCAGTCAAAAGTTTGGACACACCTTCTCATTCAATGGTTTTTGTCTAATTATTTCCTTTATTTTAGATTAATACTGAAGACATCAAAGCTATAAAATAATACATTTGGAATAATGTTAACAAAAAGTGTTAATCTTCAGTATTAATCTACAACATAGAAAATAATACAAATAAAGAAAAAGCATTGAATGAGAGGGTGTGTCCAAACTTTTGACTGGTAATGTACATATATACATATCTAATGTAAAATTACATTAAAAACTAACTGAATAGAGGCTACTGTTAACATGTTTAAATGAATGTTTTCATGTTTAAACTAATGTTATTTTATTCAGCCTCATGTCATATTGATTACAGTTTGGTTAGACCAGTGTTATCTTGTTTAGGCTAATGATATCTTATTTTGGCAAACAGCTTTAGGCTAATACTGTCTTGTTTACAATTTGTGGAGACCAAAGTTTAGACTAGTGCTATCTTGTTTAGGCTTGTTGAAGCTAATGGTACCTTGTTTAGGCTAAGGTTATATTGTTTACAGTTTGTTTTGACTAAAGTTTAACTTAGTGCTATCTTGTGAAGGCTTGTTTAAGCTACCGTTACCTTATTGTAGCTAATGCTACTTTAGTTAGAGTAGAGTTTAACCTTGTGCTATTTGTCAAGGCGTGTTTTAATGCTAGTGTTATCTTGTTTAGAATTGTTTAAGCTAATGCTATGGAGTTTAAGCTAATGTTGTCTTGCTTTGGCTTGTTGAAGCTAATGTTAGCTTCTTTTGGTTACTATTATCTACTTTAAGCTAATGTTATCTTCGTTTAGCTAATGTTACTTGGTTTAGACTAAAGTATAACCTAGTGCTATACTGTTGAGGCGTCTTTAAGCTAATGTTAGGTCATGCTATTTTACTCAAGCTAACATAGTGGCTACTGTTAACATGTTTAAGTGAATGTTTTCATGTTTAAACTAATGTTTTTTATTCAGCCTCATGGTATATTGATTACAGTTTGTTTTGACTAATGTTTAGGCTAATGTTACCTTGCTTAAGCTAATGCTATGTAGTTCAGGCTAATGATAGCTGCTTGAGGCTAACGTAGCGATGGCTTCCCGTCAGTCATCAGTGCAGTGATTTGGATATGAATATTGTGTTTTTTTGGACTGTAACTGTACATCGGTGACGTCAGGAGGATTTTATGCAACAGCTGCGTCATCAGTTTCTCTTTCTTCACCACTTTGAAGATTTTTCCTCAGAGTTTTGGTATTTTTTTGTGTAAAATGAAGACTGTGGCCGTCGCCTCGTCACGTCTCAGTAATCCAGAAAGACGAGCTGCGGTCTGGGAGGGATTAACGTCAGAGTGAAAGTCAGCGCCTTTTATCTGGACCTGACGAATGAGTAACTGCAGAGAAATAAAGAAATCACGTGGCGTTAACTCGCTGAGCTCACGTTTAGATTTCAGTCGTCTGCTTCAGGTTCTTCCTCCAGGTTTCCTTTTTGCTTTTTACAAAGTAAATCTGCGTGGCGTGTTGTTTGACTTGTTTAAAGTAATCCACCTGTAATCTGCTTACTGCTGGAAACAGCAAACACACGGCGGGAATTTACACGAGACGACATGGAGAGGAGAAGCTCGTTCAAATAAACAGGTTTTAGCAGCTCAGAGGGAAAACAAATTAAATCCTGAGCCCACAAACACGCCAACGTTCTGCAGCTACACCAAAACACAAGGTAAAAACTCAACATTTCAACCTCCGTACAACCAGAGGATCAGCTCACACAAGTCAAAGATTTCAGATTTGTTTCCACAAATGTTATAAATAATTTTGTTCATTTATATTTAAAATAATTTATATAAATGTTTTAAATATTTTCTTGATATATTTTCAGTTTTAATTTTATTTTATTTAGGTTTTTTCTTTTTACCAGATATTATTTTAATTTTAGGATATTTTATGAATATGTTTCTGATGAGCTAAACTTTTGCCTGATTTTTTAGTTTTTAAAATGAAAAATTTTCCAAAATTTTCATTTTACTTTTTCAGATATTTTATTACATTTTTGTCATCTTAATATGTTATGAACATTACACCTAATGTGTTTTATCAATATTTCGTAGGTATTTTCTTAATAATACAAATATTTGTATTTATTTGATATTTCCATACTTTATCAGCATTTTCTGATATTTCATTAATTTTTTGATGTTAATCAAATTTTTCAAATATATTTCATAACTAATTTTGGACATTTAAAAAAATATTTTTTGAACCTGTATTTTCTTGACGTTTTATTCTTTTATTAATATTTCTTTTTATTTTACAAATGCGTTTTCTAATATTTTATTTCAGTTTTGTCATCTTAATATTTTATCAATATTGCAGTTTATGGATATTTTTATCAACATTTTCTAGGCATTTTTTAAAAAAAATAAATAAAATTATATTTTATTCCATCTTTTGTTTTATATTTATTTGATATTTCATCAATCAGTTTTTCTCATATTTTCTGATATTTGCTAAAAAAATGACATCTTCATCATAATTGTCAGATATTGCATGAATATTTTATAATTATTTGAAAATAAAAATGTTGAATCTGTATTTTTCTGAAATTGTATTCATTTATTAATATTTTGCCTTATTTTACAAATACTTTTTGGAATATATTTTTTTAAATTATCATTTATCTGACAAATGTAATAATATATTTTGGACATTTTATAAATATTTTTTCTGATTATTTACATTTCCTGACATTTATTTGACATTAGATATTTTATTTTATTTATGCTTTTACATATATTAACTTTTTTTTTTCAAATATTTACTAATTTTGTTACATTTTTGTAAATTTTTCTAGTATTTTTTTCCTGGTATTTTATTACATTTTTGAACATTTAGACTAACATTTTCTGACGCTGTATTTTTCAGACATACATAAATGTGCTGCAGATATTTCATAAATTTATTCTGGCATTAAACTATTGTTCTGCTGCTTCGTCACCAGATGCCTGGGTGTAAAACGTGAGTCTTAAAAGTGCAGCGGCGGTTTATTTTGGATTCCTCCCACGGAACCTCCAGCTGCTGTGAAACTCTGCGTCGCTGCAGCGTTTTGTGAAGCGATGAGTCAGAGTCGAGCTCCGAGCTGCAGATTTGTGCGACTCTCTGGAGGACGAGCGGAGATTCGCTCTGACAGCCTTTTAGTGCAGCACGAAGCCACGAGCCGCGACTCGACCTGTCACTTCCTGTCACGGCGTTCTAGGCGGAGCGCCGCCTGCAGGCCGGACGGAGCGTCAGCGGTGACGCTCCGTCCGGCCTGCAGGCGGCGCTCCGTCGGTCGCCTCCGTCCAACCTGCAGCTGCTGGTGTTGGTTTCCAGCCAACCATCCGCCTGTCGGCTCTGATGGACGCGATGCGGTTTGAGCGTGACATCGCCTCCGCGGGGCTCACGAGTCCACGCTGCGGTGCATTGTGGGTATTCTGGGGGAGGCTGGCTGCTGGTGTTTGTTTACATCTGCAGCAGATGCTGTGGGAAAATGTGCAGTCATTATCTGGGTTTTGTGGCTTATAAACTTCCTGTGAGTGATTCCAGTCGACTACAGCTGCTGACTCCTCTGATCCAGTTTAACCCTCCTATTGTCCTCATTTACAGGCACCAAAAAATATTGTTCCCTTGTCTGAAAAAAAAACACAAAAATTCAGCAAGGAAGAAAATTCCAATAATTCCTTAAAAGCTTCCCTGAAAATTTATTTTTTTTTAAAAAAAATCCCCCAAATTTGGCAAGAAAATTCTTGTAAATATTTTCAAAAAATTTGTAAAAATCTTCCAAAAAAATCCTAAAATATCTAAAGTGATTCCATATATATCAGTAAAACTTCTAATATTTTCTTTAAGAACATTCACATAAAAATCAAGATGAGTTCTCGGAGTCATTGGAGACTAAAGACTGAAGGATAAACACGGTGTTTATAAGTGGAAGGAAACTTTTGTTCATGACTGTCTATGTTGTATATATGTTGTGTAGATGTTGTGTAGAGTCTGTGTTACCCACACTGCACCACCAGCTGGATCAGGGCCTCCCGTGGTTTCACGTTGAAGCCATTGTACTGGCTGGTTTGGCACCGGTAGGTTCCGCTCATGTCCCGGCTCACGTTGGTGATCCTCAGAACTCCGTCGTAACTTTCCATCTGAGCCGAACCGTCCGGCATCAGCAGCACCGCCGCCGCCGCCGAACCGCTCTCCTCCACCCGGGACCACAGGATGATGGGTTTAGGTTTCCCTGAGACCAGACACTGCAGATCCACGGTGTCGCCCTCCTGAGCGATGAGGTGAGAGCGCCCCCTGGGTACGGTGAGCACCGGAGGAACTGCAGGAGACACAAAGAAACACGAGTTTAGAACACAAAAACATGAGTCTATAACAGAAACATGAGTGTATAATGTGTTTAAAACACAAGGAGACACAAAACAGTGACAAAGAGACAAGAAAAAGTCCACGAAGACACTAAAAATGATTGAATGAGATGCAAACTTAACACAAAGATACCCAAAATGACCAGCAAGAGATAAAATCAACCAAAAATATTACATAAGCAAAAAAAGAGATGCAAAATTAACAAAAACAGAGGGAGATCCAATAGAAACAGATAAAACAATAAGAAAAAATGGCCAGAAAGAGATAAAAACTGGCTAAAAGAGATGCAAAATGAACAAAAACACATGTAAAACCAATGCAAACAGAGATAAAGACACAAAAAATGACCAGAAAGAGGCAGAAGTTAAAAACAGAGACAGAACCAAAGAAAAAGAGATGGAAAATGACCATAAATGGATGTAAAATGAAAACAAAGACACACAAAATTACCAGAGACTAAAATTGACTAAAAGAGATGCAAAATGACCATAAATGGATGTAAAATGAAATTACCAAAGAGACTAAAATTGACTAAAAGAGATGCAAAATGACCCCAAAGAGACACAAACTGACCAGAAAGAAAAGCAAACAAACCACAGAGTGACAGAATCAAATACAAAGAGACGTAAAATGAACACAAACAGATGCTGATCCAATGGAAACAGACATAAAACCATCAGATAAAATGACCAAAAAGAAATTAAAACTGGCTAAAAGAGATGTAAAATGTTCAAAAACACATGCAAAACCAATTCAAACAGATATAAAACAGTGACAAGACACAAAAAATTGACTAGAAAGAGATTAAAACTGACTAAAAGACAAACAAACCCGACACAGTCAGATACAAAAACAGTGCAAACAGATAAAACCATCAGAAAAAATGACTAGAAAGAGATTAAAACTGGCTAAAAGAGGTGTAAAATGAACAAAATCACAAGTAAAACCAAAGCAAACAGAGATAAAAGCATCACTTTCAGTCCAACGTGGGTTTAATTTGGTAGAATGCCGTCTCTGTTCAGCATCACGTCATTCTGTAACTGAGGATGTTCTCAGCTCTGGTTGCTTTAAAGTCCGTTTTTATGAATTCAGAGCATTTTCAGTCTTGAGGGCTTTGAATGCAGCAGCTTCTCCGTCTCAACATGAATTATTTGTCATGAAGGATGTAAATGTGTTGGATGTAAAGCCGACGTCAGCTGCTGCAGGTTTCTTCTCTCCAACGTCAGAAGAAGCTTCAGTCACGAAACCAGATGATCAAAGATCCTCCAGAAACCTCTAAGTGATTCTCTGTAAGTCCAGAAGCTGCAGGAACCACCAGGATTAGAGATGAAGAAATGAAGAGCTATAGAAATGTAGAGATATAGAGATGTAGAAAAGTAAAAATGTAGAGATATAGAAATACAGAGATATAGAAATATAGAAATGTAGAGATGTAGAGATGAAGAGATGTAGAAATATAGATAGAGATGTAGAAATGTAGAGATACAGAGATGTAGAAATGTAGAGATATAGAAATGTAGATATATAGAAATGTAGTGATGTAGAAATGTAGAAATAAATGTATAAATGACAGTAAAACGTCTTCCTACTTCTGGAATATTCTGCTGCAGATGAAACCAAATCATTCCACGTCTAAAACATGCTGCTGTCAGCTCCGTCTCTACATCTTCTGCTAATTAGCAGATAGGAAGTCATAATTGGGAAATATGGGGAGATAAGAGCGGCGGTTTTAGGGAACGTAAAGCGATTCTGTGCTTCTTCCAGCGTCTCTCATCACTTTATGGAATATTTAATAAAGTCAAACAGTCGGATTACAGCTGCCAAAGATCACATATCTGCATTTCACAGTTCACACAAATCAATCTTTATCTGCGGCTCGACTGAGGAAATAGATAAAATCAGCTTAAAAATGACATTTAATTATCAGCTTTTACTCACAAGTCGCTCAGACAGAAGTGCTATTTCTTATTTACGACCCAAAACTAAGTTCAATGAAATATTTTGGTTGTATTTTGATCATTTCACAAGTTTTCAGACCTTTAAATTCTTGTATTTTCACACTTTAAAAAAGGGAAGACATTTAGAGGGTTAAACATCTCGAAAAACAAATGCTCCCACTAACATTAAAGCTCCAACAGAAGTCACACTGTAAATTATTGGCATTTCAAAATGGAAACAAAGGGCCGAATTTAAAATAACAGTGATATTGTGGCCCTAGATAGTTGCTGTCAGTAATTATGGGAAGCAAGGTGCCTTTTATTTTGTAATTTTGATTTGAAACTCGTCCAAAAAACTCAAAATTTGCACAAAATAATTCAAAATTTCTCCAAAATTACTTACTTTTTGTTTAAAATTGCTAAAATTTTTGTCTAGAATTACTATGAATAATTCTTGGTCCTTTAACATGAAAAAGAAAAACTTTCATGAAGAAGAGAACACATTTTTAAATATTGGATCTGAAAAAGTCCCAAAATTTGTCCAAAAATAGATTTTCTTTTTTTACTTAAAATGACGCAAATTTTGTCTAGAATGTCCATGAATAATTATTGGCCTTTATAAGTCAAAAGAAAGTGCCATGAAATGTGGTGAGGACTCAGGAATATTAAGTTCCAGTGGATCAGAATGATTGAAAGGATTCGGCAAAGGACACATTTTTAATTATTGGCCCTTAAATTGGAAACAACACGCAGAATTTCAAATAACAGTGATATTGTGAGTAAGTATGGTAAGCTGGGGTTCCATTTTTTGAAATTTTGATTTGAAATCCATCCAAAAAGACCCCAAATTTGTCCAAAAATCTGTCAAATATTTGCTTTTTTTGGGTCCAAAATGACAAAAAATTACAAAGCGACAAAAAATGGACAAAAACGGAAAGCGAGAAACAAGACAACAACAATGTAAGACAAACAACAAAAGTCAGACAAAAAAAAGACAAGAACCAACAAAAACAAGGCAAAAATTTACAAAAGTGAGACACAAAGCAACAAAAACAAGAAACATAATGACTAAAATGAGACAAATGACATGAAACAAAACAAAGAGACAAAAAATAGACAGAAAAGTTACAAAGCGGCAAAAAATTACAAAAGCGAGAAACAAAATGCCGAAAAAATAGACACAAAACACAAGCAAGAAAAAAGGAAACACAAAATGAAAAAAACAAAATAACGACAAAAGCGTGGGACAAATGACAAAAATCAGACAAAAGACAGACAGAAAACAACAAAAACAAGACAAAATATTACAAAAATGAGATGAAACAAAACAAAAAATAAAGAACAATGATCAATCCAGTATTTTACTTTGTGATCAAAACAACTTGTCATGGTCTAGAAATGATTTTAAATTTATAGTTTTTTCTCTGGAATTTTTACACTTTGAGGGCCGGACTGGACCCTCTGGAGGACCGGTTTTGGTCCACGGGCCGCATGTTGGACACATCTGGATTAAAGGAGTGGTTCTTAAGCAGAGGTAGTCAGAGGAGGATGAGTCTCATAATCAGGTCTAATTCGGGGATATTAAAGAGAAACTGAACTCCTGCAGCCAGCAGCTGGGTAGATTTACTTCCTGCTGAGCTAACGAGCTCCATGATTCTGAGTTATGAGAATCTGCAGCCTTCCTGTTGGGACGGAGTTAAAGAACTCTGTTTAACCAACCTGTTCTCATCTCAAGCAGCCAACACTGTTTTATTGAAACTGCTGGCGGCTCAGAAACACATAGAAGGTGTGATTTGGTGCCACCTGCCTCAATATTCAACAACAGCAGACATACAGGAGGTTTCCAGTTTCAAAGAGTCTCGTTAGAGGATGGCAGACTGGGAACTAGTTTTAGTTTTATTTTGTGATTTAAGCCTCATTCTGGATACGTTTAGATAAAGTTCCTGGTTTGGGTTGTAGTTCAAGTTGTACTGAAATAAACTAACTCTGAAAATCTCATCTTTTTTGTCATTTTTCCTCAGATCTGATACGGAGTCCCAATCTGAGAACATTTTCTTTATTACTACATGTTCTAATGTATCATAGATCAGCTGTAGTTCCTGGTTGTTTCACCAGGTGGAGCTTCTTCCTGTTTAATCCTGTAGAGACCAGAGGAGGCGTCACTCACACAACAGTTCATGTTAAAGCACAGAGCACTGTGGGAGTTTAGCAGCAACAGGCACCATGACAAAGACTTATGTGACGATTAATGCCAGAGCTTTAGTTTGGGAGATGAGCTAAAATGGACTAAAATGCACTAACAGTCATTATGGCCTAGTAGATGATATGCTAACTCACTGTAGCTACCGTGAAATCTGACATGAGCATTGTGGGAGTTTAGCAGCAACGGGCACCATGACAAAGACTTCAGTGGTGGTTAATGACCTCTGATCAAAGCTCATGTGGTAAACACAAACTGGGATCAACTAGAACAGCTTCTATGGTAACATATAAAACTGAGCTGATTTTACAGATCAATTATTTGTCTAAAACAATAAAATCAGCACAGGACAAATGTCCAGGAGTCTGTGAGCTATCGATGGAAATCAGTGCCAAATATTGTTAAAGAAAATTGGTAAAAATTTGCATCCTTTTGTTACTAACTCAACCTTATAATCCAAACACAGCAGGTCCTCGGTTTACGACGTCCTCTACCTACGGCATTTCGTGGTTATGTCGCCGTCTCTCAGGAAAGTCTTGTTCCATCATTCTGACGTACAGTGTTTAAGACAAATTTCGCACAGGAACTTGTTGGCGAGCGGAGCGGATGAATACGTCGTCACGAGGCGCTGTACGAGGAAGACGACTGTTTACATTTGCCAATTGTACGTGACCTTAGATTGTGCTACATTCACTTTCTTTCATTTGTGTTGTTTTTCTGGAAACTTTCTTTTGTGGCTCCCGAGCATAAGTCAGACTCATCTGATGGCAGAAGAGTCCTAGATTTTGATTCTATCACTGTGTTAGCGTAGGTGAGTGACAGAGGAACTTATGTACATATGTGAGTTTTGTGTTACGTTGCGCCATAGGAATGGAATTCCTACATAAGTCGAGGACCCCCTGTAGTAAATAACTGATGGATTATTTGACTATCAGTTTTCTCAGCTCTACCACTCCGTTTTCTGAGTCAGTCGTTTCTTTTCTCTTTTCTGTGTTGCAGTAATGCAATAAAACGTGGGTTTTTTTTTTAACGTTTACTAGCTTCAACATGATTCGCTCCATTTCAGCCGCCATTGTTTGCAGAACAAGAAGAGGCTCAGAGCTGCACTAAAACATGACAACAAACTGACACAGACTCACAAGAATAAAAGCTCACAACAGCATGGAAGCAACACAAGAGGTTAAAACAAGCTTCAGAGTTTTTGCTAAAGTTCTGCAGAGCGCCTAGAGGAATCGTTTCTGGCAACGTAAGTTCGTTCTTCAAGGCACCTTTAGGGGTTTCTGTCAAGAAACTCTTGGTAAAAGTCTCATTGTGAAACTAAAAATGGTTCTTCTATAGCTTCACTGCAAAGAATTATTTTGGGTTCCAGTTAGGATCTTTATGTGCAACCCTTTGATGCGCAGTGTCGGTCAGGACAACCCGTTTTCCATTGGATTTGGGTCACTTTTGACCAATGTTGCGCATCAAAGAGATGCTAAAATAACTGAAGTCAACATATCTTGAGACGTTCTGTTGAATCAGGGGTGCTGTTGGTTAAAATCTGGGTACTCGTCAGGCAGGTTCTGAACAAGTTGTTCTGTTGTTTGAAGGAAAAGAGCCACAAACATCTGAGTCACAGATGAAGGTTAGAATCAGGATGAAGCTTCTGACCTGGACACAGCTGGACAACAGCAGCATGAAAAGACCGTACGAAGGTCAGAAAACACAATCTGAGGACACATCCAACCTGAAACCTGCAGCTTAGAACTCATAAAACAGCCTCCCCCATCCTCCCCCATCCTCCCTCATCCTCCCCATCCTCCCCCATCCTCACCTGTGGTGGAGGAGATGTTGACGTCGATGCTGATCTCGGGGGTTCCTCCGTTCCTCAGCGCCGCCACACAGGTGTAGGTTCCGAAGTCGGTGAACTTGAGGTCGATGATGTCGAGGTTGGTGGTTCCTGGTGAGACCTCGGTGTCTGTGTGGGTGATGACCATCCTCTCGGAGCTCCTCAGAGGTCTTCCGTTCTTCAGCCAGCTGAACTGAAGCTCCTCGGGCGGCGTCGCCTCCACCTGGCAGCTGATCTTCACCTCGCGACCGATCTGGATGTTGTCGTCGTTGTGGTACGGGTCGGGAGTTATCCAGAAGCGTCCTTTACGGAGACCTGCAGAGATACAGGAAGACCAAGGTTTACTGCAGGGTTCTAAGATAACAAAAACAAGAAACAAACACAGAGTAGGAACGAAAAGAGTCGTCGTGTGACTGAGCTGAAGTTGTCTCACATAAAATCAAGAAACTCTGAACAAAGTTCCATTATGACCTCAGAATCATCTGGTTCTTCACCTCCAGTAATTTTATCAATGATCAAGAGTCAGATTGTGACACCTGGATGGATTAAAACTGATCTGGAGTCAGTTTTTCCCAGAACTCAGATGTGTTTTTCCTCCTAAATGTCGTGTGTCTTTCTGCTGGACTGATGAAGTTCTGAGGCTCAGAAATGAATTAAAACACCAATTAAAGTTACTTCATTAAATAAACTGAAGTTATTGTGCTTCAATAAACAGCTGATTCTGAGGATCCTCTGACTGATGTTTCATAGAACGAGGTCTGAGTGTCGGTCAGTGTTCTGGTTGGAAGCAGAACGTCTCGTATCGCTGCAGTGAAGCAGCTTCAGGATGAGTTGAAGCTCAGTTCAGCCTCTTTGTTCTGCTGGATGAGTTTTGTTTGCAGACGACAGAAAAAGTGATTCCAACAAACAGCAGCCGTCTGAGGAGGTGACGAGGTGAAACGAGACGAGGTGAAGAACCGAGGTGGACAAAGAACAGATCTACTGCTGTCAAAGTACTTCTTGAAGTATCACGTTAGAAAATTATGTTGAAATTCTTTAATTTCTTTTACATTTCTGGGAATTATTTTGCAAAAATTTTTGGTGGAAAAAAGAAATATGAAAAAAAAATGTTTCTTTAAGAACATTCACTCAAAACTCATTTTTTTGACAATATTTACAATAAGAAATTTCTTGCCGAATTTGGAGGATTTTTTAAAACCAAACTTTTAAGGGAAACTTTTAAGGAATTGTTGGAATTTTCTTCCTGAAGGTTTTGCAAATTTTCAGAAATTTGGAGATTTTTGTTAAAGTTTAGTGTTTTTTTCAGACAGCAGGAGGGTTAAAGATGGTCAACAACGGCTGACAATGAAGGAATCTTTAAAACTCGACCAAACAGGTCCTGGAGATTAGTAGTTTGGTTTGTTTTTCTTCTACTTGTTCTTCTTCTTCTACTCTGTTTATAGCAGCTGACTCCAGTTAATAAAACAACAATAACTCACAATATAATTTACAACAAATCAATTTTAAAAAACAACACTTTTGGACAGGAACTTTTGGATTTGTTGGGTTTTCATGTATATTTAAGACTTTAGTCTAAGTCCTGAGTTGGATTTTATATAATTTCTGTAGGGTTTGAAACCTTAATAATTAAATTAATCAGGTAAATTCATATAATAAATAGCATTGGAGGGTCTTAACCTCAATAATTCAATTTTTTTTTTAGGTAAATTGGTAATGATAAAAGAAACTTCAAATAAAAATAAAAATAAATCAAAAGAAGTGGCATAAAATCAGAAAAGTTCAGTTTAAGAAAGAACTTGTGGCAGAAAAACAGAGCAGTGACTAGAGCAGAACATGTCAACCAAGCATGACTGTTTATTATTATAATTAAAATTACAGTACCACCACTATTACTACTAATAATAATGATAATTATTATTGTTATTGTTATTATACCAGCATATGCACCATGCTTATTAATCTTATTGACCAGTGATATTATTTAAATAAAACCAACAGAAGGAGCTGGATGAAGAACTGAAGTCAGTAAATCGACTAAAGCAGCGTTGCGGCTTGTAAACATGAATGAAGAGGAGCAGCAGCTTCTAACAAGCCTGACATTTAGCAGAAACAATCCAGCTTCTTAAATTATTCCACAGACGTGCAGCAGTTTACAAAAGGTCAGAGCTTGGCATCAAACCCACGGAGTCGCAAACGAGTCGTCCGGTTCTTCCACTGAGAACACCAGGTCACGGAAAACTCAACGCTCAGCTTCACATCTTCTCTGCTCAAGTCAACAAACACCGAAACATTCAAACCTGGACTCGTTTTTGATCCTTTTAGACATTTCTGCTGTAAAATCTAGAATTATCTGCACATTATTAGTGCAGAAGTCAACACTGCAAAAACTCTAAATCTTACCAAGTCTATTTGTCTTATTTTCAGTCAAAACGTCTCATTCCATTTGGTTTAAGATAAATTCACTGAACCAGAGACATTTCAGCAGATGGAGGGACTTGTTTGAAGACAACGCATCTGAAATATCTTGTTCAGTCAAACAATCTGGAAATTATCTTGTTTTGAGTTGAATTTTACAAGAAAACTCAAAATAAGTTGAACCCTCGTGTCGTCCTGCAGGTCAGAATTAACCCGTTTTAAAGTTTGAAATTGTGGAGAAAAAATATATTTCCACAGTGAAACTTCTGATGTCCACATCTTCAACATTTTTGGGAAATCTTTGAACATTTTTTGGTGGGAAAAAAAGAAATATTAAAAATGTTTCTTAAAGAAAATATTAGAAGTTTTACTGATATATATGGAATCACTTTAGATATTTTTAGGATTTTTTTGGAAGATTTTTCCTCATTTTTTGAAAATATTTACAAGAATTTTCCTGCCAAATTTGGGGGATTTTTTTTTTTTTTTTTTTAAATAAAACTTTTAAGGGAAACTTTTAAGGAATTATTGGAATTTTCTTCCCGAAGGTTTTGCAAATTTTCTGAAATTTAGGGAATTTTTTTTGCTGAATTTTTGGTGCCTGTAAATGAGGACAACGGGAGGATTAATACATCTCAGATTAGGAGGTTATATGAAAGCACCTCAACTTGACAATCCTGGTAAAATAGAGCTTCAAATAAGTTTTCCCAGCTAATTTTAAGATCTCAATATTCTAAATATCATATCTTATTTCAATAAATCTGACCAAGACATTTTTCACTTGTTCTATTGGCAGATTTTTCACTTATTTCAAGGTGAAAGTTCCTTGAAATAAGTTTTTTTTTCTTGTTTTGAGAGGAGCATTTTTTCCAGTGTAAAAGTCTGCTGCTGTTGTGGGTTTGAATCCCTCATTAGTTTGGAGCTTCAGCCCAGCAGTGGATGTGATTACAATGAACCCTCCTGCTGTGCACAAACTAATCCGTCCAAATGGAGCTTAATTACTGCTGGAGCCATTTGTTCACTTTAATCCACAGCGACGTCGAGCCGCTGATGGTCCCGCTCCATTGGACGACTCGCTGACCAATCACACGGCAACAGGTGGCATCACTAGAACCACTATGACCCTCCAGATGTGGACAGTTTTCTCCTGTTACAGTTTTCAAAATCCTCTTAGCTGCTGGAAACAACAACAACAACAACCTCCGAGCAGCAACAACACGCCGTAAATGTCAGGTTTGATGCAGATCTGGATCATGCAGGAAAACAAATGGAGCTTCTGTCAGAGAATTATCCACATTAATGACGGTTTTATCGCCTCCCTGCATGCAGATGTTCCACGACAACAATTCTCCTGTGATTATCGTGCACGAACATCATCACTGCATCGTATTTTTAGCTCCACTGAAACAACTGTGATTGGGTTCAAGAAATAGCAGAATGTTAATGTGGTGCAGTCAGATCATTCTACAGAGCAGCAGAGACAGATGTGGATGTGAACAACAACTTAATTAAAAATATTCTGCTGAAACTGGTATTTAAACTGCTTTAATTTACTGCCATTTTTTACCGGTTAACCCTCTGAAAACTGAAACCTACCAACCGTAGAGCAGATTCAGTGCAGCTTCAGTTTTACCTCCTCAGCTGTTGGCAGTAGAGTTCATCCTCAGGAGAGCAGCTGCAGGAGCCTCATTTATAAAACAGAGCGTTAAAGTGAACTCAGGAGCTGAAACCAGGTTTGTGAAAGTGAACATCTGCAGGCAGAGGTACTGTTCATAAATCACACCCATCTGGAGATCAGCCTCGTTCTGCTCCAAACATTCATCCACAACTGCTGGATGAGAAGCTGCTCTGGAAGAACCGATGGATGTTTACAGCAACAGACTGAATATTATACCCTAAAAAATGTTATCAGAGGAATCCTGTCTCTAAAATACACCGATGTATACATGGAGAGTGATGGAAGAAGTATTCACATCTTTTACTGAAGTGAAAGTACTAAAACCACACTGTGAAAATACTCCACTGATCTGGTTCTTTATGTACGGGAATTTTATTAATGATCAGAATTCAACCTTCATACTGGGAATATTTCCAGAGTTCACATCATGATGCTGCCACCACCATGCTTCACATCATGATGCTGCCACCACCATGCTTCATCATGATGCTGCCTCCACCATGCTTCACATAATGATGCTGCCACCACCATGCTTCACATCATGATGCTGCCACCACCGTGCTTCACATCATGATGCTGCCACCACCATGCTTCACATAATGATGCTGCCACCACCATGCTTCACATCATGATGCTGCCACCACCGTGCTTCACATCATGATGCTGCCACCACCGTGCTTCACATCATGATGCTGCCACCACCATGCTTCACATCATGATGCTGCCACCACCATGCTTCACATCATGATGCTGCCACCACCATGCTTCACATCATGATGCTGCCACCACCGTGCTTCACATCATGATGCTGCCACCACCATGCTTCACATCATGATGCTGCCTCCACCGTGCTTCATCATGATGCTGCCACCACCGTGCTTCACATCATGATGCTGCCACCACCGTGCTTCACATCATGATGCTGCCACCACCGTGCTTCATCATGATGCTGCCTCCACCGTGCTTCACATCATGATGCTGCCACCACCATGCTTCACATGATGATGAACAACTTTTATGTCATCTGGAACAAATTTTTGAGTCATTTTAAATTTTTTTTTGGACCAATTCTATAAAACCTGGAGAAAACTTGAAAAAGGTCATCCTGGGTAAACTTTAAGGCTCATATCAGCGTGTTGCTAGGTGGTTGGTCAGAACTATTATCGATGATGAAAGGATCATTTTTACACACAGAAGATTCCAGAATCATCTATAGACATCAGTTATGGTTTTATTAAATATGCTAAAGTTATTATTTATAGAAAAAAACCAAACATGGAAGCTAATTCAAACTGTAAATAGTTAATATCTATAACATGTACAACATTATTTACAGCGTTGGCAACCTCTGTGTGAAACATGTCGGACGTGTTGTTTGAAAGTTTTAAAAGAGAGCAGCACAGTGCAGAAATACCTGGAACTAGTACTTAAATACAGTATTTGAGTAAAAGTACTTAGTTACTTTGCAGCACAGTCAGAGATTCCATCGAGGAGCTCGAATTCTCCCGTTAATGTTTGTTTTTACGGATCAAAGTCTTGTTTTGGTTCCAAGTGAAGCCCCAGACATCCCAGCGTGTGTGTGCATGTCTGTGTGTGTGTGTGTGTGTGTGTGTGTGTGTGTGTGTGTGTGTGTGTGTGTGTGTGTGTGTGTGTGTGTGTGTGTGTGTCGGAGGTTTGTGTATATAAATAGCTTTGGTTCGTGAGGCGAGCAGCTGATTGTCCTTGTTCATTAAGATTAAAGCAAGAACGCCTCAGAACAAAACGCTGCATGTGTGTGTGTGTGTGTGTGTGTGTGTGTTTTGTGTGTGTGTGTGTGTGTGTGTGTGTGTGTGTGTGTTGTGTGTTTCACTGCGTCAGTAAAAGGTCCGTTGCATAACTTGAGGTGGATGCAGTTGCTCACACATGAAAGTCACAACACACACCCCACACACACTGCCGAGTGTGTGTGTGTGTGTGTGTGTGTGTTACTGTACTGTAGCAGCATGAGCACACTGAGCCTGTTTCACACGTGAACATGCGACTGTTGCAGCGCTGCATGCTTCCTGCAGAGATCATCCAGCAGAGATGGAAGTTTACAACGTTTTACCGACACTTTTAGTAAAATATGAAACCCGCAGCTCCTGATTCCAGAGAACTTTAACCCTCTGAACTCTCAGTTTTCTTCCCTGTGGCTCATTTTAATCTGAAATCCTGCAGTTCTGTGGAACCAGAACATCATGAAGGAGGACAGAGACGTCTTATGTCAGTCGGCTCGGAACGATTGAAACCAGGAAAAACAAACATTTATTCATTCATTTATTTATTTATTGTAATTTATATCTGGAATGTCCAAAACTGTTCAAAATTTGTTCAAATGACTCGAAAAGTTCTCAAAATAACTCAAAATACTCCAAAAACTACTCAAAATTTGACCAAAATGACTGAAAAACTGCCTAAAAAGTCTCAGTTATTTTCCAAATGACTCAAAGTTTCCAAAATAACTCAAATATTCCTGAAACAACTCAAAATGACTCAAAAACTGCATAAAATGTCTGAAATTTGAGTCATGCTGTTGAAAAATTCTGTTGGACAAACTGAGGAAACACGAGATCTGAGATAATATGATTAAAGGAGCCGTTTAAGCTTTTATTATTATTGTTATTATTATTATTATTATTATTGTTATTATTAACTCTCTGAACACCATAAACCTGCCGAAAACAGAACAAAGAATTTTTGAATGGGTCTGTACATATTTCAGGCTATTTTGGATGGAAATGTGAATACATAATATATGAATTTGTTTTTTGTATTTCTGCATGAATTCCAAGTCATTTTGTAATTTTGGGTGAATTTTGAACAATTTGTTTTTATTGGTGGACATTTTTTGAGACTTTTTGGGTGAATTTTTAAGAATTTAAGTTATTTTTGTCACGTTTTGTGAATATTTCCAGTCAATTAGGATTCATTTTAAGTAAATTTTGAAAAAATAGTTGAGATTTTGCAGAATTTCTGAATTAAATACAGTAAAAATAGCGTAATTTGATGGTTAAATGTTGTAAAATAGCCAATAGTCATTTGGATAAAACTGTTTTTGCCAGTTTTTCACATAAAACATGTAAATTAACATTTCGTTTCTCCAATTTTAATATCTCCTTTGTGTCATTTAACAGTCTGTGAGTCGACAGTGAATAGTTTCTGATAAATTACAGTAAAAAAAAGGTCATTTTTTTCCAGTGTATGTCAGACAGGAAGTGACATCAGAGCTGCTGTTTTAAATCTGAACCTGGATCAGCTCTGCAGGACGAGCCGCTCGGCATGCTGGGAGTTGTGTCCGTCCCGTGGGTTCGGTGTTTGTGAGGCTCTTATCTCCGCCGCTCAGCCTCAGCTCACATCTAATCACGTTTTCTGTGTTTCCTCTCCGCTGCCTCCTGATTGGCTCCCTGGGCTCCCATGTGACGGCCCGTTAGCCCGGTGCATGCTGGGAAGTCTCCAGGTCCCCGTGCAGGACAGGTGGAGCCGCCACTGCTGCAGGTGTTTATATTTAAAATCACGTTTCTGAGCTTCGTGTTCGGATGTTTGTGTTCCTGATGAAGCTTCGTCCACAAGCTGCTTTTTATGTCCCGTCGTCACCATAATCAGGCTTTATTCTCATATTTCATCATTTTTGGACACCTTTTAAGTCATTATGGACACATCTAAAGTAATTCTAGACAGTTTCAAGTCATCTAACACAATTTAAAGTGATTTTGGACATATAAAATCATTTTTGACAAATCAGAAGTCCTTTTGGACAATTTTTTGAATTGTCTGTTCGTATTTTATGCTATTTTGGACATTTTCTCCAAATTGTTCACCACATCATGATGCTGCCACCACCATGCTTCTGTCTTTAATTAGGCTTTTTTGTTCTTTGCTGTAATTTTGGCCAGTTTTTTAGTCATTCTGGACACATCCAAAATAATTCTAGACAGTTTCAAGTCATTTAAGACAAATTTAAAGCGATTTTGGATGTTTTATTGTCATTTTGGAAAAATTTTTGCATCAATCTGGGCGTATTTTATGCTATTTTGGAAATTTTTTCCACATTGTTCACTACATCATGATGCTGCCACCACCATGCTTCACATCATGATACTGCCACCATCATGCTTCATATTATGATGCTGCCACCATCATGCTTCATATTATGATACTGCCACCATCATGCTTCATATTATGATACTGCCACCATCATGCTTCATATTATGATGCTGCCACCACCATGCTTCATATTATGATACTGCCACCACCATGCTTCATATTATGATGCTGCCACCACCATGCTTCATATTATGATGCTGCCACCATCATGCTTCATATTATGATACTGCCACCACCATGCTTCATATTATGATGCTGCCACCACCATGCTTCATATTATGATACTGCCACCACCATGCTTCATATTATGATACTGCCACCATCATGCTTCATATTATGATACTGCCACCATCATGCTTCATATTATGATACTGCCACCACCATGCTTCATATTATGATGCTGCTACCACCATGCTTCACATCATAGCATCTAGTGTTTTGTCTCCTCAGGACCAGAGAACCTTCTTCAGGTGACTTCAGAGTCTCCACATGTCTACTGGTGAACTCTAGTCCAGATTTAATATGAGTCGTTCTCTTTGTCTGAACCACCACCACCAGCTAACCGCTAATTAAAACCTCCTGACCGATTCTCAGCTCCTCCAGCAGCAGTATCAGTGAGGATCGGTAAAGAAAGACACCTTAAATGTTCTAAAGAATCTCAGTAAATCAGGTAGAACTGACTGAACAATCCACGATCTGAGAACAACCAGGTTCCTGAGATGGTTTTCTCCCCTTTAAGCGTTTTTACCAGCGGAAATGACCAAATAAGGGCGTGTGATGTCATGAAGGAGTCGTACCTCGGACCAGGATGGTGCTGGACTTCTTGGCCGGGTTTCCCACGTTGTTGGACGCCACGCAGCTGTAGGCGCCGCCGTCGTCCACGGTGACGGCGGGGACGGTCAGGGTCCCGCCCTTCACCCGGCTCCTCCTGGGAAGCTCCTCCCCCCCCGGCCTCACCCAGCTGAGGGTGGGAGGGGGGTCGCCGCCGGACGCCACGCAGACCAGCGTGATGGTTTCTCCTGGATTCACCACCAGGGGGTCGTCGAGGAGCAGCTTGATGGAGGGAGGAGCTGGAGGAGGAGACCAGAGGGTTATTTAATACAGGAGAATGGAGGGAAGAAAACAACTGAATCATATCTGAGCTTCTGGAGTTTCAGCTAAATGTGATGAAGTCTCACAACGTGGACCATCATGAGGACGATCGCAGGTCGTCCAAAATGACTCAAATCTTGTCAGAAATGATTCAAATATTGTCCAAAATTCCAAAAAGACAAACATTGTGCAAAATGTTCCTGAAGTAACTGAAAAACGACTTGAAACTTGTCAGAAATTAGTCACATGCTGTCCAAAATGACAAAAAAGGTTGACTTGGTTGCTTAGTGTGACTCAAAAGAGCTGTCCAAAATGAAAAAACTGTGTTTAAAATGACTACATTCATCTGAAATGATCCACATGATGCCCAAAAGAACAAAAAAAAAATGCCAGAAATTGCATAAACTTGTTTAAAATGAGGGCTGCACAGTGGCGTAGTGGTTAGCACTTTCGCCTTGCAGCGAGAAGGTCCCTGGTTCACGTCCCAGCTCGGACCTGGGATCTTTCTGCATGGAGTTTGCATGTTCTCCCTGTGCATGCGTGGGTTTTCTCCGGGTACTCCGGCTTCCTCCCACAGTCCAAAAATATGCAGAGGTTAATTGACTATTCTAAATTGCCCGTAGGTGTGAGTGTGTGAGTGCTTGTTTGTCTTTGTGTGTGGCCCTGCGACAGACTGGCGACCTGTCCAGGGTGTCCCCTGCCTTCGCCCGAGTCAGCTGGGATAGGCTCCAGCACCCCCCGCGACCCTAGTGAGGATTAAGCGGTGTATAGATAATGGATGGATGGATGGATGTTTAAAATGACTCACAAATTCTCAAAAATGAGCAAAATCTGCCAGAAATGACTCAAAGTTGTGTAAAATTACAAAAATTATGTCAAAACTGACTTCAGTATTGTTCAGAATTATGTAAAACGTGTGTCCAAACATGATTTTAAAACTCAGAAATTACAAAAATCTCTCTGAAATGAGTCAAAATTTGTCAAAAAATGACAAAAACTGACTTAAAAATCCTCCAAAATGACGTGGAAGTTAAACATTGAAAACTAGAAAAGCACTCAGAGAGCGCAGTCCTCCTCCAAGGCTGTTCAGTTGACGTATTATTTCCGACGGATGATATCTTTAATAAAAAATGACCTTGCGCTGAGCACAAGCATGTGCTATGCATGTGCATGTTATGTATGGATACTGAATTACATGTAAATTACTCTTATAAAAGTCTGTTGATCAGTTCATCACTTTTGGCAAACCTTTGTTTTGCTACTGTTAAAATAACCGTTCCTTCCATGCTTTTATTTTGAAGACATATTTTTAATGTTGCGGGCTTTTATTTTGTCACCATTCC
The DNA here is from genome assembly GCA_027123335.1 of Amphiprion clarkii. Lineage (NCBI taxonomy): Eukaryota > Metazoa > Chordata > Actinopteri > Pomacentridae > Amphiprion > Amphiprion clarkii. The sequence continues at coordinate 31,418,754 of CM049584.1, read as the reverse complement.
AGCAGCACAGGAAGTGATTCTCTAAGAAGCGGTTTCTTGACATGACGAAGACGCTGCGGAAAAGTCAGAAAATTCAAATAAAGATGAAAGACAACGGTTCCAGCTGTTGCTGTCTAGCAAAGGATGTCTAAACTCAGAAGCAGCTGCAATGGAGACAAGCTCTTACTGTGAAGGAATGAGTGAAGGACAGGAAGGTGGATTTGTGTTCAAAATAAGGCTGACGGCTGAACTTAACGTGTCTGGCTGGGGTTTGCTGCATACGTGACCTAAATATGTAGCGGGACTCAGAAACAGCCCACAGTTTAATCCTTGGTTCCTTGGATGATTTCCAACTGATAAACCAGTCAGTTTGTAGTAGGATGCAATCATGTGATCATCAGCAGGTAACTGACACAGTGTTCACTTGTTGTCATGGTTACAGCGACGCCGTGCCGGCTGCTATATCTCCCAATGGGAAATCTTTAACAAATCCGTGGATCCAGACTATCAGCTGCATCACTGCCAGAATCTAATCACTTGGTCCTTGTCAACTTCATCTCTGTTTCCCTCCAAAGGATGTGAGGACAACTCAATTCAAATTTCCAACTCAAACTTTTATTTTCCTTTTAGTTGGTCGGTCATGATATTTCAATAGGTTGTAAACCTTTAAAGACAGAGAAACAAAGTTCACACCATCAAACACAGAACCAAAAAGTTGACCTATTACCCACTGAACCATTTAAATGAATCAATCACTTAAACCTTTTTAAAGCAAATAAAGAACAACCAACATTTTTAGTAAAGTTTAGTAAAGTTTTAACATTTAACAGAGCATATATATTTTCTATATTTTTACTTGACTTAAACTCAAAATGAAACATCCCAACTCAAACTCATTTGACACAAAAATGGAGTAAATGCTGCAGGCTTTTATTAACCAATCACACAGTGAGCGTTTAACATAAACAGAAACATTTCACCAACCATTGGTGTCTTTGGACTGAATCCATGAGTGAACTTGGATCTTCTTTCCTCTTCTGAAGATTGTTTGGCTGATTGACTGAGCTTCCTCCAGTCCTTCCCAGGTGCTCTAAATCAGTGATCACTGATCAGGTGTCAAGCACCTGTTTGCTGCTGCCGGTGCATTCTGGGAAGTGTAGTATTTAGTTCCATTTCCTGAGATTCAGCTCAACAGTCCTTGTGTCATTTCTGACCTTCTCTGAAAATTTCATCCAAATGTGTTGCTCCGTTTTTCAGTAACGTTTCACACAGACAGATTCATAGATTCACAGACAAACGTACGCCGATCGTCACAAATCAGTTTTTCCTGTTTTGTTAATGACAAAAAGGAAATTAAATAAACTAAAAATATTATAATTTTACAGAAATCTGCAGGTCTTTTTGCAGAAAAATATATTAAATAAATAAATAAATATTAAGGATTTTAAAATGGCCTTTTAGAAACAATTTTCTCAGTTTTGTTGAGGAAAAAAATCTCATAAAATTACAAAAAAATTGAAATTTACAAAAGATAAATTTTAAAAAGATAAATTATGTTACAGATATTTGATGTTATTTGAAAGAAAAATAGTGAATATTAAGGATTTGAAGTCAACAATTAACTGATTGAGGTTTTCAGTATGGAAGCCCACTTCTGCCACGAAAAAAAACTAAATGCATTGAAAGGACTGAAATAAAAATACTCTATTCTCAAATTTTTTGTCATTTTGAACAGGTTTAATAAAATTTCTGACATGTTTTTGTCATTTTGGAGAAATTTAAGTGAACTTAGAAAAGTTTTAACTCATTTTGGACACAGCTCGGATTATTCTGGATGATTTTAGACAGTTTTTTTGTCATTTTAGGCAAGTTTGTGTGATTTTGAACTTATTTCAGACAAGTTTCAAGTCACATTTTACAGTTTTTTTTTGGTAATTTTTATACACATGTTGAATATTTTTTCTCATTTTGGTTTAAATCAACCAAATCTCGTCCAAAATGACGAGATTTGGTTGACGAGATATATATATATATATATATATATATATATATATATATATATATATATATATATATATATATATATATATGTATGTATATTTAAAAAAAAAACATATAATATATATTTATATAATGCGCACATTTTTCACGTCCTAAAAGCTTTTAAATTTCTCATCGGCCTTAAATAATCCATCGAGCTGCTGCTGCTGCTGCTGCAGAGCGGAAAAGCTGCAGCGTCGGCCGCCTCCACGGCTGCAGAAAAGCAGCTAAATGCAGAAATAATAATGAGGAGATAAAAATAGCCGAGTCGACCTCTGTCAGGCTGACATCATGTAAATCCCATCAGCCCCTGGGGCGGGGCGGCAGGAAGAGAGCTGCAGAGGAGCCGGGTCGAAGGTTTACAGCCGTCTGAACTCACCTGCACAGGTACGGAGGCAGCAGATCGCTTAGTAAAAGTACACAGTGATGAAAAAATAAACTGATAGAGGCCCTGTATGGAAGCCCACGACTGCCAAGAAGAAAATAACAATGCATCGAAAGGATTTAAATAAAAACACTCACATGGAATCAAAGTTTTGACATCTTAGTTCAAAATTAGTGAAAAATGAACTAATGATTGAGGTTTTCATGTACGGAAGCCCATGTCTGCCATGAAAAAAATAAAAACACATAGAAACAATTTAAGCAAAAATACTGACGCAGAATCAAAGTTTTGGCATTTTAGTTCAAAATAATTGAAAAATTAACTAATTATTGAGGTTTTCATGTACGGAAGCCCACGACTGCCAAGAAATTTTTTAAAAACGCATCGAAAGGATTTCAATAAAAATAATCTGCTCTCACACGGAATCAAAATTTTGACATTTTAGTTCAAAATAAATAAAAAATTAACTGATTGATGTTTTCAGGTATGGACATCCACTACTGCCAAGAAAAAAAACAAAAACGTATCTAAAGGATTTCAATAAAACTACGCTACTCTCACATATTTTTTTGTCATTCTAATCTATTTTTTAAAAATAATTTCAGATGAATTTTGATTGATTCTGGACGTGTTTTGAATGATTTTAGAAAGCTTTTCTTTCATCATTTAAGACAAGCTTTCACCTATTTTGGACAGTTCTGAATTCATTTGAGACTCATTTTGGACAAAATGTTCTCATTTTGGACCAATTAAAACATTTTTGGACACATTTTAACTCACTGTGGACAAGCTTTTGTCATTTTGGACAAATTTTGAGTCATTCTGAACAGATTTTATAAAATTCTTGACATGTTTTTGTCATTTCGGACGACAACTACACATTTTCAGGTAAATCTCATCTCAACATTCAATCAGTGTCTAAACTGCTGGAATGATTGCAGCTGTTTCCTCCAGAGGACAGAATCTGGTCCCTTCATGCTGAAACTCTGACTATTCTAGACGTTTTTGTACCTGTTCTGTTGTTCAGACTGAATCTGGCGCTTTTATCTCCGATGCCGCAGACGTTTCTGACCGAGGAGATGCAGGTGTAGTCGGCGTAATCCTGCGGACGCAAATTCTTCAGCTTCAGGATCTTCGTCTCGCCCTGAAAAATATAAAAAAAAAACCCTTAATATTACATGATATAAATGATTTTAGACACTTTTATGTCACTTTAGGCAAGTCCGTGTGATTTTAAACAGATTTCAGACAAGTTTCAGCTCATATTTGACAGTTTTTTCATCATTTTTTTTACACATGCTGAATAATTTGTCTCATTTTGGTTGAAATCAACCAAATCTCATCCAAAGTGACTCAACACTTTTGAGTCAAACTGAAACTGTTGAATCACTTCGGACAAATTTACATCATTTTGATCAATTTTAATTTGGTTTTGGATATTTTTTTTGTCATTTAGAACAAGTTTTGACTTGTCGGATAGTTCTGAACTCATTAGAGACTCATTTTAGTCTGATTTTGGACAAAATTTGCTCATTTTGGAGCAATTAAAACATTTTTGGACAAATTTTTACTCATCGCGGATGAGCTTTTGTTTATTTTAGATTCATTCTGAATAGATTTTATAACCTTCTCAAAATGTTTTGATCATTTAGGACAAGTTTAAGTAATTTTAGACAAGTTTTAACTCATTTTGAAAACACCTCATGTAATTCTGGATGTGTTTTGAAGGACTTCAGACAATTTTACTCGCTTTAGGCAAGTCTGGATGATTTTTTCCTTATTTTGGACAAGTTTGTAGTCATATTTGACATTTTTTTGGTCATTTTTAAATACATGCTGAATAATTTTTCTCCATTTTGGTTTAAATCAACCAAATCTCATCCAAAACGACTCAACACTTTTGAGTTAAACTAAAACTGCTAAGTCATTTTGGACGAGATTTGAGACGTATTGGAGAGTTTTTTGTTGTCTTTGACAAGTTTACATCATTTAGATCAATTTAAATCTGATTTTGGAATTTTTTTGTCATTTAGGACAAGTTTTCACTTATTTTGTAAAGTTTTATACTCATTAGAGACTCATTCTGGACAGAATTTGGCTCATTTTGGACCAATTAAAACATTTTTTGACACATTTTAACTCATTGTGGACAAGCTTTTTTCATTTTGGACAATTCTTATCTCAATATTTTGGACAGTCGACCAACTAAAATGACAAATGAAAGTAAAGTTAAACAAAAATTAAAACTTTCCCAAGTTCAACATCAGTAAAAGACCTTCAGTAACCAACGGCGATCATAAAACACCCAGAAACTCCAGCTGGGAGTTTTCACGGTTAACAGACGTAAAACAGTCGCAGAAAAAAACAGAAGCTTCAGAATCTGACAGCAAAACTTGGTTGTCTGAGTTTAGTTTTTAATTATTTCCACAAACATCCAGACATTTGTCTTCCTGAATCTGGTCTGGACATCTGTGGGACTAAAATTAAACCAAACTGAACTAATTTAAGAGCCGAGGATCCTCTCAGGAATCACACTGAGAGTTAAAGTCAGATTCCACTGATGAAGCTTCAACACGGCGGAGAATCCTCAGACTCAAAGAGCCCAACGCTGGCAGCTTCACACAGACGCTTTTGAAACAGGTTTACCGCCACGAAGACAGTATTTTTAGCTATTTAAAAGTTGACACTGGGTAGGTTTGGATCCGTAGACTGTTAGAGACTCAACAAAAACATCCTGGAAGTCAGAATCGGATGTTCAGCTCCTGTTTCTGAGCGATTTCATGACTTTATGGCTCTGAACTGTTGGTTAAATGAACATAAAGAGCTCAGCTTGTTCTGACCTGGGTGAAGAAGGGCTCGTAGATCTCCACCCCGGAGTCGGAGCCCTGAGACAGAACCTCCCTGCCCCTCCTCCAGGTGTAGTGGACCGGTGGGTTGGAGTTGGCCACGCAGCGAAGGAACACCGTCCTCTCGAAGTAGAACTGTTCCTTCGACTCTCCGACGCTCTGATGGACGGTGATGACCGGATCATCCAGGTCTGGAGAGGAAACAGCAGGGGTCGTTATCAGGGTTTAAATACACTGAATGTCAACTAATCAGGAGAAACTCCAAGAACTTAAAGCTCACAGCTTCTGTTCAACAGGAAGTAGTTTGAATTCTTGAAGAAAAACAACCCATGAACTTGAACATTGTTGTATTTATCTATCTGTTTAAGTTGAGGCTTAAAAAACAAGATAGCAGATATTAATCAGGGATCTGGACAGTTGTTGGTAGGTCTACTCTAGAACTTTCTCCAGGTGTCGGTAGGTCTACTCTAGAACTTTCTCCAGGTGTCGGTAGGTCTACTCTAGAACTTTCTACAGTTGTCGGTAGGTCTACTCTAGTACTTTCTACAGGGGACGTTCAGCTTTGTCACTTCCAGTCTTTAAGTTTAGTCCCACTTAGAACATTCAGAACTGGAGACTTACGGGAAGTCCATAGAGGTGATCTGATCTGGTGTCAGTTTTTTCCAGAACTCAGATGTGTTTCTCCTCCTAAATGTCATGGTTCTATCTGCTGGACTGATGAAGTTCTGAGGCTCAGAAATGATGGAAAAAGTCCATTAAAAAGTGATAAATCTGGACCCTCCTCTATGGACTTCAAGGACCTGGAACTCTGGAAATATTCACAGTCTGAAGGTAGAAGTCTGATCATTGATGAAGTTACTGGAGATGAAGAACCAGATGATTCTGGCTGATTTTCTCTATAAACTCTGGTGTTTTAAAGTTTCCTCTTCAGTTTTATCGTTTCACTTTTTTCCTCTTTAACCTTCTGACTCACTGTGTCTCTGATTCTCGACACTCTGGGGTCAGTTTTCCTGTAGGGGGGTAATTACTGCAGAGCCGGGGGCTTTTAAACACAGCGAGCCTCCAGTCAGCTGACTGTGGCCAACCAATCGGACGTCGGCGCCCTAATGACCCGGTTATGTAGCCGCCCGAAGCTAACGGCTGCTAATCCACTTCACGCACGGCTCCCATGATGCACTGCAGGTCGGGCGGCACCCAGGACATGTTTGTGTAAAAGCCTGAGAGCCCTGAAGGCAGCACTCAGCCGCGGTGCGTTCAGGTACCACTTTAGTAGGAAACATCCTCCAGGACATTCTGGCTTTTATTCAGCAGCAGGTTTCTGTCACTGAGCAGGAAAGTAAACACACCCACAGGAGGCTGCTACTGGGAACACTGGGAACACCAGGAATACCGGGAATACTGGGAACACTGAGAACACTGGGAATGCTGGGATCACTGGGAATGCTGGGAACACTGGGAATGCTGGGAACACCGGGAATACTGGGAACACAGGGAATTCTGGGAATATTGGGTACACTGGGAATACAGCAAACTGAAAAATGTCTTCAGGACATAATTTACCATTTACCAAATACTATTCAGATTTTTTTTTTTGTAAAACAATCTTTTTAACACAATGCGTTTTACATTATTTATAAAAGGTAAATTACACATTTTATTTATAATTTGCCCTTCTTAAAAATAACTTTTTTTAATTGACAATTTTTTAATTTTACAAAATTATGTTTTTGACTTAATTTATCTTTTTTTTAACATAATGTACTTTTTCAAAAATAATTTACCTTTTTTGACATTATATACCCAATGTCATTTTTTGTTACAATAATGTAACATTTTTAATTTAAAAAAATGTTTTTCACATAATTTAGTTTTTTTTAACATAATGTACTTTTTACGTACCTTTTTTATATAACCATTTTTACATAATTTTGCAACAATGTTTTTCTAAAATGCACCTTCTTTAAATTAATGTCTTTTTTGACATAATTTTGCTTTTTTTCCACATTATTTTTAAATAATGTAACTTTTCATATCATGTTTTTTTTATTATTATTCTGTTTGACATAAAATGCCCACTGTCATTTTTTGCTATAATAATGTACCTTTTTTTTTTAAGTAAAAAAATTATGCCTTTGACAAAAATTTGCTTTATTATTATTATTATAATGTACTTCTTCACAAATAATGTACATTTTATGAGATAATATATCTATTTTAAAATAAGATATATTTTTAATGTAATGCACTTCTTTTTAAAGTACTTTTTCAAAAAAAACATTTTTGAACATAATTTCTACCACAATGTATTTTTTCAAGAATTTCTTTTTTAAAAACTCACCTTTTTCAAAATAAACTGTCTTTATTTGGACTTTTTTTTTTTACATTATTGCAATTTTTTCTTATAAATAATTTTTTAATGTAATGTACCTTTTTTTATATATAATATTTTTTGGATTTAATGCACTTTTTTTAAATAATGGACCTTGTTTCAGGATACTGTTGATCAATAATGTATTTCATCTCTTTCTATTATTATTATTTTATTTTCACGACTCATAAACGTCAGAGAACTACTGGGTTACATCTGACTGTTGTAAACGCCGCAGACAGATCAGACAGACTGTAGATTAACACAGACAGGTAAGGAAACACCTGGACGGTTCTTACAGTAGACGTCGACCCGGATGGAGCGGATGGCTGGGGATCCCAGCCCGTTGTCGGCCTTGCAGTAGTACCGTCCTCCCTGGTGCCGGCTGATGGTTTCAATCTTCAGAGTGTCGTTGTGCAGTGAAGAGTCGCCCTGACGGTCCGAAGCGCCGCCGGCCGTCTTCGTCCAACGGATCTGCAGCAGGACGACAGAAAACCCATTTATAGGATGGAACAACAGGACATCACACAACAGAACTTCAGAACAACGGATCACCAGAACAAGTCCAAATATCCAAACAGAGTCTGAAAAATCCAACTTCATTCACAAAAACAACCAGGAGCAGGTGGTCAGAACCCACAGAACCACGTCTAAAGAGTCCAAAACCTCATCAAAAACCAGTCTAAAACCAGGATCGACAACCAGTCTGAAACCATGACCCAAACCAGCCTAAAACCAGATCGAAAACCAGTCTAAAACTCATGTAAAACCAAGAACAAAGCCAGTCTGAAACCAGATCCAAAAGCAGTTACAGCCAAGTGTGTGTGTGTGTGTGTGTGTGTGTGTGTGTGTTGTCCAGCCTCTCGGCCACATTTGTCCTCTTTCAGCATCTGTTGTTCAGCTCTTCGTCCTCCATCATCATCATCATCCTCCATCTGTCTCTGACATCTGTACTCGGTACTTCAACTGATGACAGAAATACTGCAGTATAGTACCTGCAGTACTGCATACCGTGATGACACAAATACTGCAGTACTTTCACCGTTGATTATCTGCTAGAAGACTGTGGGTTTCATCATCATCTGTGGATTTTATTTTCTTCTGTAGTTTTATTATCTTTTATAGTTTTAGTATCTTCTGTAGTTTTATTGTCTTCTGTACAGATCAGGTGTTTCTCAGTGAACTACGTTGACCAGAGTCCAGGTGAGAACATCTGAGATAAAATCAGATGGCAATCTAAAACCAGTCTATAGTCAAATCTAAAACCAGTCTATAGTCAAATCCAAAACCAGTCTGAAACCAAATTAAGAACCAGTCTAAAACTAAATCTGAAACCAGTCTGAAACCAAAACCAGTCTGAAACCAAAGCCAAATAGAGTCTTAAATCAAAACCAAAACTGGTCTTAAACCAGTTTACAAACAAATCTGACACCAATCTGAAGCCTGAAATCTGAAACCAGTTCAAACAGACTGATTTCAGACTGGTTTTGGACTGGTTTCACAACCATTTTATAATGTTTTCAGACTGGTTTTGAACATAGTTTTGGATGTGTTGTTGGACTGGTTTCAGACTGGTTTAAACTGGTTTCTGACGTAGTTGTTGACCTGTTTTCAGACTGATATTGGACTGATTTGAGTCTGGTTTTAGACTGGTATCAGGCTGGTTATTGGTTCAGACAGGTTATAGACTGGTATTGGACGGGTTTTGGATGTGATTCAGACTGGATAGATGGATATAAAAGATGATTTATATCAGAGTTTGAACCTTCTAAAGCCTCCCAGCAGCTACAGCGTCCTGTTCCATCAGCATGTTTGGTCTCCGTCAGCCTCCATCACCTCCATCAGCAGATTTTATACTCTGATTCTTCCACCTGCTCCGTCCTCAACACGTCGCTGCCAGCTGGAGACACAATCGGACTTTTTATCGGCCGTCAGACTGAACTAAAGAGCTAAAAATACACTCGGCAGATCCCGGATCAGTGACGACAAACGTCTAATTAACACAACGCCACTGTAGTTACAACAACAGCACGCTGTCTGGGCTGACGGGAAGAACGGGAGGCTGGAGGGAGTCTGTTCAGGCTGCCACGGAGCTTTAAAGCCGGCCAATAAACCCACAACACCATGGAAGAAATGATGCCAGAGCTTTATTTTAAATGACTGTCTGCCTCCTCGTTTAACAACAGACTGACTTCATGGTGGTCAGAACAGATCTCTGGTTTTAGACTGTGTTTTAGACTGTGTTTCAGACTGGTTTTAGACTGGTTTTAGACTGTGTTCCAGACTGGTTCCAGACTGGTTTTAGACTCATTTTGGGCAGCTTGTTGAGCTGATTTTAGATTAGATTTTGCTTTCAGGTTGCATCTTTGTGTTTCTGTGCTCGGTGCATCTTTCTATCAGAGCAGCGTTGAAGGTTTCCAGTGGATAGTTGTCAGCAGGAAGGTTGTTGTTGACGTTTGGTAAATACTGTAGATCAGGACTGTAGATCAGGACGGAGGAGGCAGGCTGCACCACATCAGTGAGGAGGAGGTTACCAGATAAATCAAAGCGTTTGCAGGTGAAGGAGGAACAGTTTGTATATTTAACTTCTGTTCGTGACTCCCGGTTCTGCAGCATTAGCAGAGTTTAGGTGAGAGTTTGGACCAAAAACAGCCGGCAGGAGTCTGGACTGATGATTTATTAAAGGCTCTTCACAAGTAATCAAATCTGAGCGACCACACAGGTTTCAGTTTGTGGGTGACCTGCTTCCTGCCTTCAGAGAGAGGAGGCTCATGGGAAAACGAGTCTGGACTTAAAATAGATTCCATGCACAGCTTTGAACTGCACTGATTGAAGTGATGCCTGGCATTTAGGGGAACACAGCGAGTGTTTTTCATCCGTAGGACGGATAGCACAGATGCAAGTTCTGTTTTCTTTACCGATAGTCAGCAACGCCATCAATCAATAATCAATTAATAGTAAAACAAACAGAGTACAGCGGACATCATTCTACGTGCTGGTAGATCTATTTTATGTCATGCATTTGTGAAATCAACCACAAATACACTAAAACACCATCCAAGTTGACTCCAGCTCATCTTCAGTCTGTTAGCTCTCATCAGAGGTCATTAACAAACACAGCAGACTTTGTCATGGTGCCCACTGCTAGCATGGTAGCTAAACTCTGATCAAATCCAATGTCAATCCAAAACCAGTCTATAGTCAAATCTAAAACCAGTCTAAAAGCAAATCAGAGACCAGTTCAAATAGAAAGACTTTAGACTGGTTTTAGACTAGTTTTGAACATAGTTTTGGATGTGTTATTGGACTGGTTTAGACTGTATATTGACGTAGTTGTTGAGAAATAGCCAAATAAATGTTTCTTTTTGCCAGTTTCCATCATTCTGAGTCCTACTCCCAGAAGACATCTCTGAGTTCTCTCTCCTTCATGCTGTTCTGGTTCCCCAGACTTTAGATTGCAAAGAAAAATGGGATCAAACTTGCAAAAAGACAACTTTTGTCAGTGATTAATGACTAAAACAGTGAAGAAAAACAAAGAAGTCGATTGAAAAAACTCTGGTGTGATTCCAGTTTCTCTAATGTGAGGATTTGCTGCTTTCTTTTATAATGACTTTCACAGCTTTGTAACGACTCTGAGGTCACATTTTTACAATTAATTCCTTGAGAGAAATAATCCACAGATTGATCTTGAAGAAAATAGTTCCCAGTTTTTCCACAGAGTTTAGTTCTGCAACAAAACAGCGACTGGATGCATCACAACATGTTTATGAGACGGATAAAACCATTAATGACGGGAGATAAGAAACCCTGGTTTAGCAGAGAGATGAGAGGAGCTGAGGAGAGGAGAAGGAGGAGAAAAGAGGAAGAAGAGAAGAAAAGGTAGAAGAAGAAGGAAGAAAAGGAAGAAGGGATGAAGGAAGGATGCAGAGGAAGCTGAGCTCTGCAGTGACGCAGAAAAAACTGAGTGTGTTTTCTGGTGTGTGTGTGTGTGTGTGTGTGTGTGTGTGTGTGTGTGTGTGTGTGTGTGTGTGTGTGTGTGTGTGTGTGTGTGTGTGTGTGTGTGTGTGTGTGTGTGTGTGTGTGTGTTTCTGTGTGATTCAGAGTGTGTGCCAACAGCTGATCTATTTATAGCAGCAGCAGACTGACAGCAGAGAGGATGAGGAGGAAGAGGAGGATGAAGAGGAGGAAGAGGAGGATGAAGATGAAGAAGAGGAGGAGAAAGAAGAGGGAGGAAGAGGAGGATGAAGATGAGGAGGAGGAGGAAGAAGATGAGGAGGAGGAGAAAGAGGAGGAGGAAGGAGAGGAGGAGGAGGAAGAAGAGGAGGAGGAAGAAGAGGAGGAGGAAGAGGAGGAGGAAGATGATGAAGATGAGGAGGAGGAGGAAGAGCAGCTGTCATTCACAGCTGATCTGACCTGATTATTGATTGGTCCAGATGAAGGACAGGAGCAGCTCTGAGGTGTGATTCTGTGTTTAAATATTCACTCTGAGTCCTGAAGAGTCTGACAGAACAAACAACTGAAACTAAATTAAATCTCAGAATCAGATTTCATCTCCTCTCAGTCAGAAATAAACAGTTTAAAGAGAAACCCGTTAAAAAGAGCAGCTACTGGGTGCTCCTCAGAGCCCACGTTTCCGTTAGAGGATTATTCAGACGTGAACCGAGATCAGCACGAAAACACCGACTGCTCTGCAGATACACAACTCAAAAAATAACCACAAAGAGACACAAAACTACCACAAAGACATAAAACTACCACAAAAAGACAACATGACTACAAAATGACACAAAACAACCTCAGAGGCCAGAATCCACTTTAAAGAATCTAAACTTTCAGTTGTAGTTTTGTGTCTCTGAGTTGTCAGATTTCAGGAAAGTTATTGATTGAAAAATGTTTTTCATAGCAGCCGTAAAAATCACTAAGGAAACCTCAGTGACTGAAACTCTTCTTCTGTCTCAGTAAACGTCGTCTTCTAGATGCTCTTTAGTCCTCCAGGGTTTATTTCTGATTACTGTTTAGTTTAGAGTTTAAAAGTTGGTTTTAAAGTTTAAAAATAATTATTTAATCATCAAAACAGCAGCTTGAAACTCTATTCTGAACTCTGAATACAAACCAGTAAAACCAGTAGACTGAATACAAACCAGTACAAACAGCATTATCAGATTGTCACTGTTTCCAGTCTCCCCCCAGTCTCCCCCCAGTCCTCCCAGTCCTCCCAGTCTCCTCCCAGTCCTCCCAGTCTCCCCCCAGTCTCCCCTCAGTCTCCCCTCAGTCCTCCCAGTCTCCTCCCAGTCTCCCCCCAGTCTCCCCCCAGTCCTCCCAGTCCTCCCAGTCTCCTCCCAGTCTCCTCCCAGTCTCCCCCAAGTCCTCCCAGTCTCCCCCCCAGTCTCCCCTCAGTCTCCCCTCAGTCCTCCCAGTCTCCTCCCAGTCTCCTCCCAGTGCTCCCAGTCTCCCCCCAGTCTCCTCCCAGTCCTCCCAGTCCTCCCAGTCTCCTCCCAGTCTCCCCCAAGTCCTCCCAGTCTCCCTTCAGTCTCCCCTCAGTCCTCCCAGTCTCCTCCCAGTCTCCCCCCAGTCCTCCCAGTCTCCTCCCAGTCTCCCCCCAGTCCTCCCAGTCTCCTCCCAGTCTCCCCCCAGTCCTCCCAGTGCTCCCAGTCTCCTCCCAGTCCTCCCAGTCCCCCCAGTCTCCCCCCAGTCTTCCCAGTCTCCCCCCAGTCTCCCCTCAGTCTCCCCTCAGTCCTCCCAGTCTCCTCCCAGTCTCCTCCCAGTCTCCTCCCAGTCTCCTCCCAGTGCTCCCAGTCTCCCCCCAGTCTCCCCCCAGTCTCCTCCCAGTCCTCCCAGTCCCCCCAGTCTCCCCCCAGTCTTCCCAGTCTCCCCCCAGTCTCCCCTCAGTCTCCCCTCAGTCCTCCCAGTCTCCTCCCAGTCTCCTCCCAGTCTCCTCCCAGTGCTCCCAGTCTCCTCCCAGTCCTCCCAGTGCTCCCAGTCTCCCCCCAGTCTCCTCCCAGTCCTCCCAGTCTCCCCCCAGTCCCCCCAGTCCTCCCAGTCTCCCCCCAGTCTCCTCCCAGTCCTCCCAGTGCTCCCAGTCTCCTCCCAGTCTCCCCCCAGTCTCCCCCCAGTCTCCTCCCAGTGCTCCCAGTCTCCCCCCAGTCCTCCCAGTCTCCCCCCAGTCTCCTCCCAGTCCTCCCAGTGCTCCCAGTCTCCTCCCAGTCTCCTCCCAGTCTCCCCCAGTCTCCCCCCAGTGCTCCCAGTCTCCCCCAGTCTCCCCCAGTCTCCTCCCAGTCTCCCCCCAGTCCTCCCAGTCCTCCCAGTGCTCCCAGTCTCCTCCCAGTCCTCCCAGTGCTCCCAGTCTCCCCCAGTCTCCCCCCAGTCCTCCCAGTCCCCCAGTCTCCCCCAGTCCTCCCAGTCCTCCCAGTGCTCCCAGTCTCCTCCCAGTGCTCCCAGTCTCCCCCCAGTCTCCTCCCAGTGCTCCCAGTCTCCCCCCAGTCTCCCCCCAGTCTCCCCCAGTGCTCCCAGTGCTCCCAGTCTACCTGAGGCCGTGGGTGTCCGGTCACCAGACACTGCAGCTCCAGAGTCTCTCCCTCTCTGATGGTATAAACTCTCTCGCTGTATCGTTCCTCCTCCACACTGCAGGTTTGACCAGAGTGAACGATCCGCACTGAGGGGGGCGCTGTGGAGACAAAGCAGCTGCAGTGAGACACAACAGCAACACAACTACAGTCAGTAAAAAACACACAAAACCACCACAACTACAGTCAGTAAAAAACACACAAAACATAAACAAAGGACCCAAAAATAATCATAGAGAGATTTAAAGTGTTCAAAAGAAACACAAAATGTCCACAAAAAGACGTAAAACAACCACAAAGAGACACAAAACGCTGACAGAGACCTTGAAGTTCAGTAAAAGCAGATTAAAGCCGCTGCAGGAACCTCATTATGATCAGTAGATCTACTGTCAGCAGCTCAGACCAACAACAACGACACACAACCTGAGTCCTCAGAAAACTGGTTTCATAATTACCTCAGCAATGAAGCACTTCCTTTACCATATATGGGAAAGGAAGTGATTTACCTTATATGGGCGATGTGGGTGTGTTTATGTAAATGAGGTTGGTTGAGGAGAGATTCTTGTAAATAGTAAAGTTTCTTGTGTGCAGAACGACAAAACTACAGAACTACAAAACTACAAAATCTACAGAACTACAACACCTACAACACTACAGAACTACAAAACTACAGAACTACGAAACTGCAAAACTATAGAACTACAAAACTACAAAATTTACATAACTACAGAACTACAAACTACAAAATCTACAGAACTACAACACCTACAAAACTACAGAACTACAGAACTACAAAACTACAGAACTACAAAAGTACAAAATCTACAAAACTACTGAACTACAAAATCTACATAATTACAGAACTACAAAACTACAGAACTACAAAACTACAGAAGTACGAAACTACAAAACTGCAAAACTACAGAACTACAAAATCTACAGAACTACAGAACTACAAAACTACAGAAACTACAGAACTACAGAACTACAAAATCTACAGAACTACAAAACCACAACACTTACAAAACTACAGAACTATGAAACTACAAAACTCCAGACACACACAGACACACACAGGTTAATATCAGAGTCCTTAATAATCACATCATCATCACAGTACGATCGATTTCTGATTGTTGTGACAAAATTCATAGTTTGTGTCTTTATGGGGTCATTTTGTGTCTCTGTAGTTGGTTGTGTCTCTTTGTGGTCATTTTGTGTCTCTGTAGTTGGTTGTGTGTCTTTGTGGTTGTTTATTGACTTTATTTTACACTCATTTTTCGGGACACTTTTTAAACTGCATCATGGATAAAACAGTTTCAAATAAAAGTGCGACAGCATGTGATAAAAGTCTCAGAAAACAAGAACTCAGTAAATAAAAAGACTAGAAAGGCAGCAGTGGAGTCGTGCAGCTGCTGCAGGTTGGACGTGATGCCTCCACAGACCCGTACGGTTTGTGTCACGCTCCTCCACACGCTTCGGATTTTCTGCTCGACTCTATTTTTGCCTGACCTGCTGCATCTGTGATTCCAGGACTGTGGGAGGAGGTTTCAGCACAAAGATGCAAAACGAAACGCCTCGACAGCAGCAGAAACAGAAACACAAAACGCCTCGACAGCAGCAGAAACAGAAACACAAAACGCCTCGACAACAGCAGAAACAGAAACACAAAACGCCTCAACAGAAGAAACAGAAACACAAAACGCCTCGACAGCAGCAGAAACAGAAACACAAAACGCCTCGACAACAGCAGAAACAGAAACACAAAACGCCTCGACAGCAGCAGAAACAGAAACACAAAACGCCTCGACAGCAGCAGAAACAGAAACACAAAACGCCTCGACAGCAGCAGAAACAGAAACACAAAACGCCTCGACAGCAGCAGAAACAGAAACACAAAACGCCTCGACAGCAGCAGAAACAGAAACACAAAACGCCTCGACAGCAGCAGAAACAGAAACACAAAACGCCTCGACAGCAGCAGAAACAGAAACACAAAACGCCTCGACAGCAGCAGAAACAGAAACACAAAACGCCTCGACAGCAGCAGAAACAGAAACACAAAACGCCTCGACAGCAGCAGAAACAGAAACACAAAACGCCTCAACAGAAGAAACAGAAACACAAAACGCCTCGACAGCAGCAGAAACAGAAACACAAAACGCCTCAACAGAAGAAACAGAAACACAAAACGCCTCGACAGCAGCAGAAACAGAAACACAAAACGCCTCAACAACAGCAGAAACAGAAACACAAAACGCCTCGACAGCAGCAGAAACAGAAACACAAAACGCCTCAACAGCAGCAGAAACAGAAACACAAAACGCCTCAACAGCAGGATTTACACTACTGCTGCTAATTTAACCTCCAGATACCAGCGATCAATAATCAATCACAAACAATCAGGTCAGGTCAATAAAGTTCAAAGTCGGGAGAGAGGAAATGAGGAGAGGAGATGAGGAGGTGGTAGAAGAAGTGACTGAAGAGGAAGAGGAGGAAGAAGATAAAACAGCAGAAGAAGATGATGAAGGAGTAGAAGAACAAAATGAAGACAAAACAGCAGAAGAGGAAAAAGATAAAGAATATGAAGAAGTAGAAGAAGGAGGAAACGATAAAGATGGCAAAGAAGAACACAAGAAAGAATGAAGATGAACAAGTAGAAGAACAAAAAGAAGAAAAAACAGAGGAAGAAGAAGAAAAAGGAGATAAAACGAAGAAAAAAAATGAAAAAGGAGATGAAGAAGAAGACAAAAAAGGAAGAAAAATACAAAGATAGAGTGGAATAAGAACACAAAACAGCAGAAGAAGAAGAAAAAGAAGAAAACAGAAAAGACAAAGAGGAAGATGAAGGCGATGATGAAGAGCAGGTGTTGGGGATGATGTCGTCGTCCTACTTTTTCTCTCTTCTCTATTTTTAGATCCTGAATTTTTTCCGGTCCTCCAATGATTGCTGATGTCATCAACACACACACACACACACACACACACACACACACACACACACACACACACACACACACACACACACACACACACACACACACACACACACACACACACAGAAACCCCCCGACAGACCCATTCTTTCCCATCATGCACTTCAATCAGCTCCGTCTGAGGAGGAGCAGCGTGACGCCAAAAA
Organism: Amphiprion clarkii; assembly: GCA_027123335.1. NCBI lineage: Eukaryota > Metazoa > Chordata > Actinopteri > Pomacentridae > Amphiprion > Amphiprion clarkii. Next base: position 31,401,431 of record CM049584.1, on the reverse strand, counting down.
ACAGAACAAACACAACAGAACCCAGAAAACCAGAACCACAGGACAACGTCCCCCTAACGTCCCATTAACGTCCCGCTAATGTCCCCTAACACCCCGACAACGTCCCGCTAACATTCCCCTAACGTCTCGACAACGTCCCGCTAACATTCCCCTAACGTCTCGACAACATCCTGCTAACGTCTCCTATACTTCAATTTCAGTTTCCACCACCAGAAAATAGACAAATAAAAAAGAAGACAGAGATATAAAGCAACAACAAAGGACTGGAACTGAAGCAAAGAGACTCAGAAAGAGCAGAAAAAGACGCCAACAGACCGACCACAGAGAGAAAATTAACACAAACCTGATCAAAATTATTTATAAAACCCCAGGAGACTCAACAAAAACTACTAAAAGCCAATTAAGTGGCTCGATGCGTGTCTGAAAAAGAGAGAAAATGACTGAAAACAACTGAATTCCACACAAATGAACTGCAAAGTTTTTATCTATAAATAGACGCACATAATTAACACAACAAGACAAAAGAAACACCACAAAGTGAAGTTAAATAACAGCGAAGACAGTTAAAATAGCAGGAAAGTATCACTAGAAGGTGTAAAACTACACTAAGGAGGTGAAACTACTGAAAAAGAGGCACGAAATTACAAGAAAATGAAGCAAACAGAAGCAAAATGTTTCAAAAACACCAGAAAGAGGTAAAACTACTTTAAAAAAAAAGTTCTGCAAAGCGACAAAAAAGAGCAGAAAGTGATGACAACCGAAAAAACAGAGAAAATGAACACAAACAGATGATAAATGATTCAAAACAACAAAACAGACTCAAAGCATTCACTAAAAAAATTTTTAAAATCACTGAAAAAAAGACATTAAACAGACAACAAAGACAGTCAAATATATGAAAAAAGGAAGCAGAGACTGAAAAGAGACACAAAACAACAAAATGAGACACAAAACGATGAGAAATGAGAAACCAAACACCAAATAGACACAAAAAGACCAGAAAGTGATGCTAAATAATGAATAAGACAGTTAAGATGACCACAAATGATCACTACGAGCTGCAAAACCAACTAAGAAGAGACACAAACAAACAATACAGATACAAAAAGACAACTAAAAACTGATGCAAAAAGACTGAAAAGAGACACAAAACAACCAGAAAGTGGTTCTAAATACCAAACAAATACAGTTAAATGGACACTAAAGGATGCAAACGGTGATAACGGGACATGAAACAACAACAAATAGACAAAACATTAACAAAACAACAAAACAGAAACACAAACTGACCAAAAACAGACAAAAACACCAGAAAGTGATGCTAAAAAACAACTAATGCAGTTAAAATGACCACAAATGATCACTATGAGGTGCAAAACCAACTAAAGAGACACAAACTAACATTAGAGACAAAAAAGACAATGAAGACGGTCAAATACACTAAAAACTGATTCAAAAAGACTGAAAACAGACACAAAACAACCAGAAAACAGAAGCTGAACAACAAAACAGAGACACAAACTGACCACAAACACACAAAAACACCAGAAAGTGACGTTAAATAACAAGACAGTTAAAATGCATAAAAAAGGATGCAAACAGACTGAAAAGAGACACAAAAAGACCACAAAGTGATGCTAAATATCAAACAAATGCAGTCAAACGGACACTAAAGGATGCAAACGACGATAAGGAGACATGAAACAAGAAAAAATAGACAAAATATTAACACAGAGACACTAAATGATCATTACAAGGTGCTAAACAACCATAGAGATGCAAAAATTAACTAAAAAGAGGCACAAACTGCAGCAAAAAGACTCAAAACAACGACTAAAACTCAGAAAATGACCAGAAAATAAAGCAAACAGACCGAATAAAGAGAGAAAATGTCTAAAAAATGGACGATAAATGGCTGCAAAGTGACACAAACCAGCAGGAAGGAGGAAAAACTAAATAAAATGTTGTTATTTTGTGTTTGTAAAAAGCTAAAATCATCTCTGGTTGCTGTTTAATGACCTTGAAGGTGATTTATTAAAAGTTTTAGAGGAAATGAAACAGAAATCAGAGGAAATACGAAACGTTTCCTCCAGGTTTTCTGCTTCAGGTGTTTTCCATTCCCCCTCTAAACCCAGGTATTAGTCTAATCCCTGCGCCGCGTCCTAATAAGTGATGAATCCTCCTGAACCCGGCTCTCCGGCTCATCCCTGCGCCACAAACACAACTCACAAAGAGAGACACACAACGCCTGCTAAAGTCAGGATTTACACCCCCCCACACCAGGAATTACACCCATCCAATCCAGCAGGATCAGGGGAGAGTTTACGGATCAAACCGCCACGTCGGCCGCAGTCACATGACCTATGGGGGGTCTGAGATCTGGTGACACGTAGAGATGACAGGTGGGGTAACCGTCAGCAACGCCCAAATAAGGCAGCTAAAGACACAAAATTAAAATCGTTATTGGATGATTTGTGGCATAATGAGTCACTTTTGGATAAATCTTGAGTCAATCTGGACAGTCTTTGAGCTATATTGTAAATTTTTTGTGTCAGTTTGTGTCATGTTTCAAGTAATTTTATATTTCTTTTCTTAATTTAAACTAAACATGATGAATGTTGGACATGCTAATGTTACATTGGACAAGTTTCAACACATTTTGGACAGTTGTCAAATCATGTTGTACAATTTTTGTATCAGTTGGAGAAACTTCCAGTCCTTTTGGACAATTTTTCTTACTCTGGACACGAGTCAAGTCATTTGTGGCAGCTTTTGAGTAATTTTTGGACAGATTTTGAGTTAATTCGGACAGTGTTCAAATTATGTTGAACAATTCTTGAGATAGACATGTTTTCTTGCATTAGATGAATGTGGAGTCATTTTTGGACATGTTCTGACAGATTTTGGACGTCCTTTGGAGTCAGCTGGACAGTTTTCAAGCCATTTTGTGAGTTTTAGACAGCTTCATGTTAGTTTGATGAAGCTGAATTGTTCTAAAAGCCGTCAGAGGTTCAGTCCTGTCAGACCTGCAGTGGAAATCAGAGAGCAGAACATTCTGACCACAAACTGAAAACAGCAGCAGACAGAGTTCAGGATCGGACTCATTCACTCCCTGAGGTCTGAATAAAAACCAGGTCGGCTCAGTGGAGCAGTTAACTCTGAACAAACCAGAAGCTCCAACGTCTCTGTTCTCAAACCAGCTCAGCACTTTAATCATTTACAGAGAGCAGAGAGGAGGAGGTCCTCACAGGAGCAGGAAAACACAGAGAGGAGGTCCTCACAGGAGCAGGAAAACACAGAGAGGAGGTCCTCACAGGAGCAGGAAAACACAGAGAGGAGGTCCTCACAGGAGCAGGAAAACACAGAGAGAGGAGGTCCTCACAGGAGCAGGAAGAGGAGGTCCTCACAGGAGCAGGAAAACACAGAGAGAGGAGGTCCTCACAGGAGCAGGAAAACACAGAGAGAGGAGGTCCTCACAGGAGCAGGAAAACAGAGAGGAGGTCCTCACAGGAGCAGGAAAACACAGAGAGGAGGTCCTCAGAGGAGCAGGAAAACACAGAGAGGAGGTCCTCACAGGAGCAGGAAAACACAGAGAGAGGAGGTCCTCAGAGGAGCAGGACAATACAGAGAGAGGAGGTCCTCACAGGAGCAGGAAAACACAGAGAGGAGGTCCTCAGAGGAGCAGGAAAACACAGAGAGGAGGTCCTCACAGGAGCAGGAAAACACAGAGAGAGGAGGTCCTCACAGGAGCAGGAAAACAGAGAGGAGGTCCTCACAGGAGCAGGAAAACACAGAGAGGAGGTCCTCAGAGGAGCAGGAAAACACAGAGAGAGGAGGTCCTCAGAGGAGCAGGAAAACACAGAGAGAGGAGGTCCTCAGAGGAGCAGGAAGAGGAGGTCCTCACAGGAGCAGGAAAACACAGAGAGGAGGTCCTCAGAGGAGCAGGAAAACACAGAGAGAGGAGGTCCTCAGAGGAGCAGGAAGAGGAGGTCCTCAGAGGAGCAGGAAAACACAGAGAGGAGGTCCTCACAGGAGCAGGAAAACAGAGAGGAGGTCCTCACAGGAGCAGGAAAACACAGAGAGAGGAGGTCCTCACAGGAGCAGGAAAACACAGAGAGTGGAGGTCCTCACAGGAGCAGGAAAACACAGAGAGGAGGTCCTCACAGGAGCAGGAAAACACAGAGAGAGGAGGTCCTCAGAGGAGCAGGAAGAGGAGGTCCTCACAGGAGCAGGAAAACACAGAGAGGAGGTCCTCACAGGAGCAGGAAAACAGAGAGGACGTCCTCACAGGAGCAGGAAAACAGCGTGTGTGTGTGTGTCAAACAGCCTATAAAAACTATAACTTCAGACTATAAAATCAAACAAAAAAATAAAAATTCCAAACTGTAAACAACCATCTGAATCTCCAGATCTTTTGAAAAAAAATCACCAAATGACTCCATTTATCAGAACCAGAACCTGTAAAAACAAAAAAAATCTTCAGATGTTCTACTTTCTGACGGTCCTTTAATGCATCATCTGTGACATCTACTTCAATCAGGAGATTAAACCAAACATGAACTAAAAGCCAATATATTCCATTAAAAAATTGTCAAAAATATTGTTTTCTCAAACTAGATTCTGTAAAAAAGAAAAAAATATGCAGAATTTGGCGCAACTGTGAAGTTGAGACCGACTCACCTGTGACCAACAGTCAGCTGACAAAAATTCAGAGAGTTTTCAGGTTGAACTGCAGGCAGTGTTTTCACAACTAAAAGTCTAAAATGACTCCAAACAGACATAAGACATTTTTTGTTGCTTTAAACGATTTTTTTGGTAATTTTGGTTGATTTTACAAGTTTTAAGTAAGATTAGACAGTTTTTGAGTTATTTTATACATTTCTTGAGTCAGTTTGGATGTGTTTGAGTCATTCTGTACAAACTTTGAGTCAGTGTGGTTGATTGGATTTTACTGTGAGCAAGTTTAAATTCATTCTGGACAAATCTTGTGTCATTATGGGCAAATCTTGAGTAATTCTGAACAAATCCGAAGTCATTTTGGACAAATCTTGAGTCATTTTGGACAAATCTCCAGTCATTATGGACAAATCTTGAGTCATTTTGGATGAATCTTGCATCATTATGGACAAATCTTGAGCAATTTTGGACAAATCTGGAGTAATTTTGGACAAATCTTTACTCATTTTGAACAAATCTTGAGTAATTATGGACGAATCTTCAGTCATTTTGGATGAATATTGAGTCATTATGGACAAATCTGGAGTAATTTTGGAGAAAACTTTAATCATTTTGAACGAAGTTTGAGTCATTATGGGCAAATCTTGAGTCATAAGGACAAATCTTGAGTAATTCTGGACAAAATTTGAGCCATTTTGGACAAATCTATGTTTCTTTGGACACATTTCATGTTATTCTAGATGAGTTTTGAGTTAATGTGGTTTTCAGTTTTCGAGTGAAATTGGACCATTCTTGTGTCACGTTGGTGAAAAATGAGACCCAAGCAAAAACAAAAAACAAAAAACCATTCAGAAACTGCTGCTCAGAGTCAGTTTTTTCCAGACAGACAGTGAACTAACCACAGACTTCATTCATTACCAGCAGCTCCATCAGATTTTATTTATTCATGTCAGACAGTTAAATAAAGGACGGTCAGGATAAATATTAAATCCAGGTTCGGTCTGAATCTCTGATCTCAGGTCACTTCTCTCTCAGAGTCTCTGTGTTATGTAAGTTTGCTTCTATTTCTGGAGTCGAGGTTCTCCAAGGAACCTGACAGTCAGTGGGACAACTAAAAATATAACCTGCCGTCCGATTGGCCGACGGACCGGGTCCTCCTGCATACGTAATGTTTGTCTGAGAGGCTCCGGATCTCCTCACTGGGCCTTGGAAAGATCCCAAGGGTTCTAGAGGAGGTTTCTGAGTTCTTGATGAGGTTTTTAAGGTTTTATTGTGAGTCCCAGGGGTTCTTGAAAGGGTTCCAGGGTTTGTCAGGGTCCTGGAGGTGGTTGGAGAGGTTAGTATGTAGGTTTCAGAGGTCTTTGAAAACATTCAAGGCATCAGAGAAGGAGTTACCTGAGTGTTCCTGGAGAAACGTCCTTAAGGTTCTTGAGAATTCAGTGGTTCTGTTGTAATTTTCAGTGGTCCTTGAAAACAGGCTCATCAGGTCCTGGAAGAGTTTGTAGAAGTAAATGTGAAAGTTTTAGAGGACCTCGAGGCTCTGTGCCTGTTTTCAGTGGCTTTAAAAAATTCCAGGAAGTACAGATGAGGTTCCCTGGATTCCACGTTTTTAAAGTCCTGTAGGATTCACAATAAACCTAAAAGGTGATTTTGAGGTTCTTGAGGGTTCCAGAAATTCTGTAGAAGCTTTCAGTGGTTTGACTATTCCAGGGGTCCTAGAAAAGGTTCCCTGGGTTACAGAGCCTCTTCTTGAGGTACCTAAGGTCCTATTGTGATTTTCAGAGATCCTTGAGAAGGTTCCAAGGCTCATGAGGTTCCTGCAGCATTTTGTAGAAGTTTCAGTGGAACTTGAGGAGTTCCTCGAGGTTCTGCAGGAGTTTCCAGATTTTCTTGAAAATATTTCAGGCACCCTGAGCAAGACTCACTGGGCTCCAGAAGTCTTATGGTCTTGGAGAATTCAGAAGATCCCTGGAAAATGTATGGGGGTTCTTGATGGATCTCCAGGGGGTTCCTGTCAAGTCTGCTGACATCTTAAAAGTTTCCATGTTCTTGATGAGGTTCCAGGGTCCTGGAAGATTTTCTGGAAGGCAGCATGAAAGTTTCCATTGACCTTGACAAACTACCAGGTCAAGTTTTCAGTGGTTCTTGAGAATATTCAAAACATCAAAGATGTGGTTGCCTGGGTTCTAGAGGGCTTTGTGGAGATGTCCTTAAGGTTCGAGAGAACTTAGGGGTTTATGAGGGTTTCAGGGGTTCTTATCAGGCTGTCGTTGTCCTAAAGGTTGTCAGAGTTTTTCAAAGAGACGCCCTTGAAAATATTCCAGGCACCATAGAAGAGGTTCCCTGAGTTTCAAAGCCTTTTCATTAGGTTCTCAAATTCCCATAATGAGTTCCATGGATCCTTGAAAGGGTTCTAGGGTTCATCAGGGTACTAGAGGATTTTTGAAAGTTGGTATGAAAGTTTCAGTGGGCCTTGAGGAATTATCGGGTTCTGGTTAAGGTCATTTAGAAGTCAATGTTGTTGATATCTTAAACACTTTCAGGTTCTTGGGTTGTTGAGGGGGTTCTAGAAGTCCTACATAAGCTCTACTGTTGTTTTCTCCTTTCAGTGTTTCTACTGGTTCCACTGGTTTGATTGACTGTTTTGGTTCCACTTGTTCTATTGGCTCCACTGGTTCTATTGGTTCCACTGGTTCCATTGGTTCCACCCCCGTTCCTCCTCCCCTGCTGGTGAGAATCCTCCCACTGAGCGCGTGCAGACCGGGAGCATCTGACCCTGATGAGCGGAGCTAAGATTACCCACGATGCACCTCTGCAGTCGTCCAGAAAATTCACATTTTCCACTTTGATCTGCTCAGATGGAACCGACAGCTGGAGGACGGAGACGAACAAAAAGCAGAAAAAAACAAACCAAACGCACATTTTTGCATTTTTCACACATTAAAGCGTTGGGAAAAAAGCTCGACTTCAAACTGATGTTTTGTTCTGAGTGAATAAAAATGGATGAACTTTAGACGGAGGTTTGAAGGAAACTGAGTTCAGCTGTAAAGATGTTTTTGTTCTGATCCAAACCAAACTCAAACATTTTATCAACCATCTGCAAAAAGCATGATTATTGTTTAATAAAAAGACAGTAAAGTTTTCCTGCTGGTTAGTGATTTGTCCAAAATGAATCAAAACTTGTCAAATTTTTCTCAAAATCTTTTCAAAATGACACAATATTTGTCCAAAACTACAATATTTAATTTAATTTTGGTAAATCTTTATCATTCTGTGCACTTTTTTATTCTTCTCAAATAAAATCACCAACAAAATGTCCAAAATAACTTTTTAAAAATCATCCAAACTGTCCATTTTGATGAATAGCCGTTCATTATTTGGTATTTTGAACAAATTTTGAGAACTTTTCAAAAAACGACAAAAAACTTGTCCTAAAAACAAAAATAATTGCCAAAATTGATTTGAAATTTGTCCAAAGTTCCTCACAAAATATGAAAAATGACAAAAACATTTGCCTAAATTTACTTCATATATGTATATTTTTGTCATTTACGGGCTATTTCTTTTGTTAGAACATTTGCAATTTTTTTTTAGCCCTTTTGGCCAAAACAAAGAAGTTCTACAAACTGGCTCCAAATTATCCCAGATAACTCTAAAGTTGTCCAAAATAATTTTTAAAAATTGTTGAAAATGACCTGAAACCTGTCCAAACAGCTCAAAAATGTACTGAAATGACAAAAACATGTCCACATTACTTGAAAATTATTTAAAATAAGTCAAATACTGTCTGAAATGACTTAAATAACCTGGAATTTTTAGGCATTTTGGACAGTTTTTGTCCGTCTGAGCAGTTTTACATGAAATAACAAAGATGTTCTCCAAAATGAGTCAGCTTTTGCCCAAAATTTCCAAAATAATAATTCAGAATGATCTGAAATGTGTCCACAACGACTCAGAGTGACAAAAAATATCGTCCAAAATTATTTTTAAAAGTCCAAAGTAACAATACCAAGTATGTGGTTCTGATCATTAACTATAAACTGATCAATGAGGTTCTGTTTGGTTCTAAACGCTGCGTTCAGGAACCATCACTGGTTTTTATCCGTCTGAGCAGCTGATTCCACCTTTGAGTCTCTCAGTGGAGGATTAAGGTCACGATGAGAAAATAATACGGTTCTGTTGTTACGTAATCCCTTCATTCAGCTCAGCTGCAGCTCCGCAGCACCACAGCGGGTTCTACAGGTTCCAAAGGTTCTACAGGTTCCAAATGTTCTATAGGTTCTACAGGTTCTATAGGTTCCAAAGGTTCTACAGGTTCCATAGGTTCTATAGGTTCCAAAAGTTCTACAGGTTCCATAGGTTCTACAGGTTCTATAGGTTCCAAAGGTTCTACAGGTTCTACAGGTTCCATAGGTTCTACAGGTTCCAAAGGTTCTACAGGTTCTATAGGTTCCAAAGGTTCTACAGGTTCCATAGGTTCTACAGGTTCCAAAGTTTCTATAAGTTCTACAGGTTCTATAGGTTCCACAGGTTCCAAAGGTTGTATAGGTTCTACTGTTTCCAAAGGTTCTACAGGTTCCAAAGGTACTACAGGTTCTATAGATTCCATAGGTTCTCCAGGTTCCAATGGTTCTACAGGTTCTAAAGGTTCTAGAGGTTCTATAAGTTCTAAAGGTTCTTTACATCGACGGGTTCCAAAGGTTCGACAGGTTCTACAGAGTCTACGAGTTCTACAAGTTACACTGTTTCTACAGGTTCTGAAGGTTCTACTGGTTGAACAGATTCTATCGGTTCTACTGGTTCTACAGGTTCTATAGGTTCTACTGGTTCCAAAGATTCTACTGGCCCTACAGGACCTACAGATTCTACTGGTTCTACTGAGTCCAAAGGTTCTACTGAGTCCAAAGGTTCTACTGGTCTATAGGTCTAATAGGTTCAACTTGTTCTACAGATTCTGGTGGTTCTACTGGCTCTACAGGTTCTACAGGTTCTATAGGTTCGACTGGTTCTACAGGTTCTATAGGTTCTACTGGTTCCAAAGATCCTACTGGCCCTACAGGACCTACAGATTCTACTGGTTCTACTGAGTCCAAAGGTTCTACTGAGTCCAAAGGTTCTACTGGTCTATAGGTCTAATAGGTTCAACTTGTTCTACAGATTCTGGTGGTTCTACTGGCTCTACAGGTTCTACAGGTTCTATAGGTTCAACTGGTTTTACAGGTTCTGCAAGTTCTACAGGTTCCAAAGGTTCGAAAGGTTCTGTAAGTTCTACAAGTTCTACTGGTTCTACAGGTTGCAAAGATTCTACAGGTTTTACTGGTTCTACAGGTTCTACTGTTTCTACATGTTTTACTGGTTCTAAAGGTTCTGAAGGTTCTACAGGTTTTACTGGTTCTACAGGTTCTATAGGTTCTACTGTTTCTACATGTTTTACTGGTTCTACACGTTCTGAAGGTTCTACAGGTTCTGCTGCTAAAACAACTCAAGCTCAGTTTAGTTTCAAACCAGTGATCAGATTCAGTCTGAGACCTTCTAAAGGATCCTTCATCTTTATTCTGTTCTGCTACAACAACTGATGTATTTACAGAATCTGGAAATATCTTAATCTTTTTCTTCCTCGTTCTTCTTCAGCTCGTATTTATATTTTAATTGTTTACTCAGAAACTTCTTCCAGCGAGTTCCTGCAGTTTGAAACAAACTTGAGCGAAATGCTAATCAACGCCCACGTTAGCCTCCAGAGAACGAAGTCCTTCCGACTCTATGACCTCTCAGGACCAACGGGCTGCAGCTTCTCTACTGCAGTTAAAATCTGCTTCCATACAGCTATTTTTACGGAGATTAATTCACACATTCAACATTCTAAATATTTATTTTATCTTTTCAAAGCTGATTCAGTCAACGACAGTACGTTCTCACAGCTCTAACTACAAAATAACAACATGATTAAAATAGTTACATTTATTTGAAACTCGGCAGCTACATCTCGGTCACCCTGTGGTGGTCTAAAATACGCGACTAATTTGTGAAAAAAGACAAAATAATTGCTCAGAATGACAGAAACATTGTCCAAGGTAGCTAAACATGTTTAAAATGACTCAAAATTCATCCAAAATGATTCAAAAACTGTCAACTGGGCACCACGACAAGGACTCCTGTGGAGGTTAATGACCTCCAACCAGAGTTAATGTGTTGAAGGGTTCATCTTGGTTCTAGAGGATTTCTAGAAGCTAGGATGAAGGTTTTAGTGGGTCCTGAAGAATTACCAGGTTCTGGTTAAGGTCATCTAGAAGTCAAGGGTTCTTGACAGTTCCACAAGTTCTAGTCAATGTTGTTGGGATCTTAAACACTTTCAGGTTCCTGGGTAGTTGAGGGGGTTCTAGAGGGCCTAGATAAGTTCTGCTGTCTTCTGCTTTCACTGGTTCAATTGGTTCCACTGGTTCTACTGCTTATATTGGTTCTATTGGTTCCACTGGTTCCACTACATCCCTACAGCAGACGTAAACAGGGACCAGGCTGAGGTTTGTGTTGAAATCGATCATTAAAGGAACGCCTCAATCATCCGTTAAATCTAACAGAACACTAAAACTCCACCTGCTGGAACAACCAGGAACTACAGCTGATCTACATCTACTGACCTCACAAGGTTTTCTTCTACTCTACCAGTTCAATTATTAACAGTAATTAAACAATTAATCACTAACAAACATCAGACACAGAGGATCAGTTGATGCTGATGTTGATAAAAACGCACTGATCAGGTTTTAAATCAACACGATGTAAAATAAAAACCAAACAGCTGATATCTGCAGCTCCGCCTGCTGCCCTCAGAGGAGGAACTCCCCGTTAAACTCCTCCGTTAAACTCCCTGTTAAACTCCCTGTTAAACTCCCCCGTTAAACTCCCCCGTTAAACTCCCCCCGTTAAACTCCCCGTTAAACTCCTCAGCAGGGCTGTTTTTGACCAGACTCCTGCAGGAGGATCTGAAGTGTGAGTCCGTTAACGTGAGCGGAGTCTCGCCGCCGCCTCGGGCTCCTGATGACGGATTACATCTCACATCCGTGACGTTTTTAACACACATGACTGCCGTGTTTGTGCCGCGTGAATCAGAGAGTCGGAGTCAAGACCGGGTCCTCCTCCGAACCAATCAGACGGAAGAGTTCTACTGCAGCTAGACAACACGTTGGACCCAGATCCACCTGGACCCAGATCCACCTGGATCCACCTGGACCCTGCTGGACCCAGACCCAGATCCACCTGGATCCAGCTACGCAGATATAAAGTATAAATTGTGTCAGAAACCGAAATTCTGAATTTATAAAGTCAAAATTATGAAAAAGCAAGTCGCAAAAATCTGAATTTTAAGGTAAAAAGTCAAATTTATGAGATAAAAGTTCTGATTCTGAAAGGATCAAAACTATGACAATAAGATAAATAGTTAAAATCCTGAGATAAAAAGAAAAATCTGAATCTATGCCACAAAAGTCAAGAACTGTGGGCGCCCGTATAGCTCAACGCGTTAAGCTGGTGATCCATGTACAGGGTTGGTCCCTGACACAGCGGCCCGGGTTCGATTCCCACTCACAGCCCTTTGCTGCATGTCTTCCCCAACTCTTCTCCCCTGTTTCCTGTCTTTCTCTCACTGCACCTATGAAAAATAAAAAGCTGAAAAAAGGCCAAAAAAAAAACAAACTTTAAAAGTCAAGAATTCTGATAAAAAGGCAACATTTTAAGACAAATTTGTGATCGAAAGACATAATTTTGACTCTAAATTTTCAGATGAAAAAGTCTAAATTATAAAATATGAAGAAATAAAAGATTGAAATTCATAGTTATGAAATAAAGGGTCTGAATAATAAGACAAACAGTGAAAATTCTGAGACAAATATTTTGAATTTATATGATGAAAATCAAAAACTAGTCCAAGTTGGTCACAACTATGAAAAAAACAGCTGAAATTTAAGGATTAAAGTCGACATTTTAAGATAAAAACACATGAGAAAGTCAGTGGGTCGTTGGATTTGTCCTCGGTGAATCCGAGCCGTCGCTCTGATTAGCTGAGCGGCTGAGAGTCTGGAGGACGAGGAGAGGATCTGTCAGTTCTGCTGGTGGATGGACGGAGATGCTCGGCGAGCTGTGAAGTCGTCTCCACCTCGGAGGCTCACGATCCGGCAGCTCCGACCGGCACAACGAAACGCTCCCAAACTCAGAGCGACACTCGGCGTTTAACGGGGATCAGACAAAACCGGCTCAGATCTGATCTGAAAACAGCCCAAAACAGACGTTCTACCGACGAACCGGCGTCCGAGGACAGAATCTGGTCATCAAACGAGGTTCTAATGGAGGAGAAACTGAAGGAACGTCAGGTTTTAATGGATCTGTGAAGACCGGTTGGAGCTTCCGAGACGGAAAACTACTAATTATCTCCATGTCTGTCTGCATGAAAGTCAACTTTATCTCTCACTGGGTCAAAATTATGATACGAAAATCTGAATTGTGACACAAAAAGTCAAATTCGAGAGATAAATGTTGAAAACTACGATAGAAAGTCAAAATTCTGATCAGAATAATGAGATAAATGGTTCAAATTATGAGGAAAAAGTTGATAGTTTCCATGAAAATTGGAATAAAAATCCATTATTTTAAATTAGTAAAGTTAAATTATGAGATAAAAGTCAAATATTATATAGAAAGTACATATTTTTCCTTGGGTTGGATCAGAATTATGAAATAAAAAGTCTAAACTATCAGATATGTGGTTAAAATGATGGAAATGAGTCAAAATTTTACAACAAAAATTTGAATTATTGGACAAAAAGTCAATTTCAAGAGATAAATGTTGAAAATTACGAAAAAAAAAGTCAAAATTCTGACTGAGTAGGTCAGAAAAACGAAATTTAAAAATCTACATGAGACAAAATAACAAAATTTTTGTGAAACAGTTGACAGTTTACATGAAATTTGTGATAGAAAGCTAAAAATTGAAAGTAAAAGTTACAGGAAGTCAAAATGTTTGACTTACTCGGTCAAAATTATGCAATAAAAAGTCGAAATGACCAGATATGTGGTTCAAATAATGGAAGTGAGTCAAAATTTTAACACAAAAATCTGAATTATGACACAAAAAGTCAAATTCAAGAGATAAATGTTGAAAATTATGATAGAAATTCAAAATTCTGATCAGAATAATGAGATAATGGTTCAAATTATGAGGAAGAAGTCGATAATTTGCATGAAAAATGTAAATATTACTATTTGTATAAAAACAGATTTTTAAAATATAAATCTAAATATATTTTTTATTCATAATTATTACTAATATTAAAATGTAAAGTTTAACCATTTATTTATATTTTGATCCCATAATTCAGATCAATTAAATATAAATTATATCTTTTTATCTTGACTTTAATCTCATAAATTATTTTTTTTCCTTTTATTTCAGAATTTTAACCATTTATGTTCTCTGCCTTGATATTTATAATAATTACATTATATTAGGACTTAATCATTAAAATATATAACATATATAATAAGTACTCATGATTTTGATCTACAGTATAAAAATTCTGACTTTTTATCATAATTTTGACTTTTTATCTTTTAAACGTTGACTTTTTCCTCATGATATTTGACTTTCAACCAATAAATTTAGATTTTCATCTCAGAATTTGAACCATTAATGTTATAATTAGGACTCTTTATTTCACAGTAAAAAGTCTGGTTTTCTGTCACGATGTTGACTACTTCCTGATCATTTCAGCAGTTTTTCCTGTCATTTGGATCCTTCATTCCATCACTAACCGTCCCGTTTTCCTTCTCCAGCTGGAGCTGAATCTTTGACTGATCTGAACTGAAGCGTCTCCTCGGCCTCCTGCTGATCTGCAGCCTCAGAGGAACCTGAACCTCCTTCAGGCCCCGAGGATCCGGATTATTCCCGGTCAGGATTAGAGGAGAACCGAAGCCCGTCGCCCTCGATGAGGAGATAAAGCAGCGCTGGAGGAGTTTAACGGGATTAGAAGGAGGACGTTTACCTACGAGGAGCTGCAGAGAAACCACCATTTAAATCCAGCAGGAGAGAAAACGCTGCAGACTGGAAGACAGACGCCAGATACAGTTAATGTTCTGTTATTTTGGACAATTTTGAAGGTATTTTCACATTTTAAGAGTCATTTTTGAACAAATTTGGTCTTTTTTACAAGTTTCTGTCAGTTTCGTTTAGAGTTAGTGTTATTTTGGACATTTTTTGAGTCATTATGGGCCATTTTTAACTCATCTGGGACAAATCTTGAGTATTTCTGGACAATGTTTAAGTTAATTTGACATATTTTTTTTGTCATTGTTTTTCATTCATTTTGAACAATTTTTAAGGCATTCCGAACACATTATTTCAGCAATTTTGGAAAAATCTTGCATCTTTTGGATATTTTTTAAGCTATTTTGACATTTTATAAGCCACTCGACATTTTTAACAATTTCTGAAGTATTTTCTACACATTTTGAGTCATTCTGGACAATGTTGCAAGTTATTTTGACAATTTTTAAACCATTTTTACAATTTTTTTGTCTTTATTTGAACAATTTTTCATTTATCATGAGCAAATTTCAAGTGATTTTGAGCAATTTTTAAGGTATTTTGACATTTTAAGAGTCACTTTTAACCAAATTTGATCATTTTGCAAAACTTTCTGTTGTTTTGGACAAGTTTCTGTCAGTCTGGGTAAAAGTCTGGCATTTTGGACAAGTTTTGAGTCATTACAGGTAATTATGTACCCTTTTAAGACATCTTGGACAGATCTTGAGTCGTTTTGGACATTTGTTCATGGATGTTTAAGTTGTTCTGACAATTTTTGGGCCATTTTGACAATTTTTCAATCATTTTTAAACAAATGTTAAACAATTTAGACACTTTTTTTAGTAACATTGCAGAAATCTTGAGTAATTTTGGAAAATGTTTAAGATATTTTGACAATTTGAGCCATTCTGACACATTTTCATCAGTTCTTAACTAATTCTGAGTCATTTCAGATATATTTTCCAGTAATTTGGAAAAAATCTTGAACGATTTTGGACAATTAAAAATGCTGTAGGAGGCGGTAGTGTTTCTACCATCCTCTAGGAGGCGGTAGTGTTTCTACCATCCTCTAGGGGGCGCTGCAGTGTTTCTACCATCCTCTAGGGAGCGCTGTAGTGCTTCTACCATCCTCTAGGGGGCACTGTAGTGTTTCTACCATCCTCTAGGAGGCGCTGCAGTGTTTCTACCATCCTCTAGGGGGCGCTGCAGTGTTTCTACCATCCTCTAGGGAGCGCTGTAGTGTTTCTACCATCCTCTAGGGAGCGCTGCAGTGTTTCTACCATCCTCTAGGGAGCGCTGCAGTGTTTCTACCATCCTCTAGGGAGCGCTGCAGTGATTCTACCATCCTCTAGGGAGCGCTGCAGTGCTTCTACCATCCTCTAGGGGGCACTGTAGTGTTTCTACCATCCTCTAGGAGGCGCTGCAGTGTTTCTACCATCCTCTAGGGGGCGCTGCAGTGTTTCTACCATCCTCTAGGGAGCGCTGTAGTGCTTCTACCATCCTCTAGGGGGCACTGTAGTGTTTCTACCATCCTCTAGGAGGCGCTGTAGTGCTTCTACCATCCTCTAGGGGGCGCTGCAGTGTTTCTACCATCCTCTAGGGGGCACTGTAGTGCTTCTACCATCCTCTAGGGGGCGCTCTACGCTCCACGCTGCCGCTGGTGTCTGAGCAGCAGATTCTTTGACCTTTTCCATCCTAATGAGCTTTAAGTGGCGACGAGTTTATGAGGCAGAAAATGAGCCCATATGGCTGAAATCAGATCAGTTTCACTACGACAAACCAAACAAAGACTCACTGCCAGACGACAACAACAACACGACACTGACTGCAGGCTGATGATGACGATGATGATGGTGATGATGGTGATGATGAAGTCTTCCTCCACAACAGCTTCAGTTTCACAGCTGGTGTTTCAGAGATCAGAGCTGAAAACTCAATAAAATCTACGAGATCGACTTGAATAAAACGCTTCAGTGTCAGAAAACTTCCTGGAAAACCAAAAGATCTGACTCAACCAGCTGAAGTTAGAGCAAAAGTCGACATTCTACGTCAGAATCGTGATAGAAAGTCATTGTTTCGGCTTTAAATTCTCAGTCAAAAATGATATAAAAAGACTAATTTTGATTCTGTGGGTCAGAACTATAAAATGAAAAACACAAAATTATAGAATAAATGGTTAAAATGATGACAAAGAGTCAATATTTCAGACAAAATTGTGCTAGAAAGTCATCATCCTGGTTCAGTAAATCAAAATTATGAACTCAAAAAGTCTAAATTATTAAAAGGTTCTATACTGGGCTCCCCAAAGTCCTGACGAAAACCCATCAAGAACCTGAAGAACCAAGTCAGAAAGACGACCAATGAACCAACTCCGTCCAGGAGTCAAAGATCAACCAGAAGACTGAAAGCAGAAGAACCCAAACAAGGAGGAAACGGACAAATTTAACCAAATATGAACATTTTGTGACAAAGATTCAAGTGTTTTATTGATTCCATCGTAGAAAATTCAGAGTTCTACGAGTCATTGGAGACTGAAGACTGAATGATAGACACGATGTTTACTAACGGATGGAAACTTTAGTTGACGACTGGAGCTTAGTTTATTGATTTTTGCACATTTTCTAGTTCTTTTTTGTTGAAGTGCATTTTATTGAGTTGAACTGAACAGTTTGAATCATTTTGGACAATTTTGAAGGTATCTGGATATTTTAAGAGTCATTTCTGGACCAAATTTGGTCTTTTTTGTCATTATTTCAGCAATTTTGGAAAAATCTTGACTCTCGCATCATTTTTGAGGTATTCTCACACTCTACAAGTCATTCTGGACAAATTTTCAGTCATTTTGGTAAAATTTTAAGCATTTTGGACAACTTTAGTCATTTTCAGTCATTTTGGACAAGTTTTCAGTCATTATAGGTCATTATGGACCATTTTCAGAGTTCTACGAGTCATTGGAGACTAAAGACTGAATGATAGACATGATGTTACTAACGGATGGAAACTTTAGTTCACGACTCTCTTAGTTTATTCATTTTTGCACATTTTCTATTTCTTTTTTGTTAAACTGCATTCTGTTGAGTTGAAATCTGAACAGTTTGGGTCATTTTGGGCAATTTTCATGTCATCTCAGACAGATCTCGAGTCCTTCTGGATAATGTTTAAGATATTTTGACAATTTTTGAGCCATTTTAAAGACATTTTTGGTCATTGTTGACCATTTTTCATTCATTTTTAAGACATTTTAAGTCACTGTGGATACATACTTTGGTAATTTTGGAGAAAGCTTGAGTCATTTGGATAATTTTTAAAAAGCTGAATATAATCTCATATTTTAGAAGGTCTTCGTGTGTTTTGTGAGTGAAAATGTGAAATTGTGCAACAACTGAAGCTGTAGAAATGCCTCAGATTTGTACTTAAATACTGCCCATGAGTAAACGTAGCGACTAAATATAGTTTTAGAATCCAGCAGCAGCCTCCGTCCAGCACATGGAAAACTAACGCACAGATGTTGAGTCCTAATCCCCTCCATCATCCATCATCCATCCAGATATCCTCCCTTCTATCCTTCCTTCCTTCCTTTCTCTGTTTCAGACTGAAGCCTTTTCTTCACCTAAAACCTAAATAACAAGTTAAAGTCGTAGTTTAAACGTCGTCCTGCAGACAGTTGGATGTTGGTCTGTGAGTAACGCTGCTGTAAAATCCTGCTCTAATCCGTACGTATAAGATTACAGATAATCTGAGAGCCAACGTCACGTCAACTCTGTCCAGCAGGAAGTCGATCCGGATCACGGCCTCAATGCTGGAGTCACTACGATCCTTTTTAGTGTTCTGGAACCGATTAGGGACGAGATTTCAGTCATTAAGGACGAGTTCTGAGTCGCTATGGAGAAACTTTGAGTCATTACAGTAAATTACTGACTTTTTTTGACTCATTTTTGATGATAAAGTCTTTTGGGGGGGAAAACTCAATCATTTTGAACAATTTCAATCGTTGGGTACAAATTGTGGATACATTTAGTCTAAAATCACCCAAATTTGTTCAAATCAAAGACAATTTTCAAGTCATTGTGGATGAAATTTGCAGCATTTTGGACTAATTTTGAGTCAATTTTCAGAATTTTGAACAAAACATTTTGAAAAAAACTGAATGATTTTGAACATTTTTCAGTCATTTTGAACAACTTGAGTCATAATGAACAAGCATCAGTCATTGTAGAGGTAAAATTCTCAGTCGCTGTGGAGAAATTTTGCATCATTTTTGACAATTTTGAGTTGTTTCGGACATTTTAAGTCTTTTTGAATAAGCTTTTAAAAAGAGGTGAAAAAAGTCTTTTCGGGGAAAAACTGAATCATTTTGCAAAATTTGAGTCATTTACAAAAAAAAGTTATTCTGGACAAATTTGGAGTAATTTAGAAAAAAGGTTTGAGTCATTTCAAAGTTTGAGTCATTTTGAACAAAATTTTAGTTATTCGGAATAAATTTCAAAGTTTTCTTTAACAAATTTTGAGTCACTTTGAACAAATTGAGTTATTTGGGAGAAAAAAAATAATTTTGAGTAACTTTAGAGACATTTTGACAGTTTTGAGTCACTTTGAACAGGCTTTTTTGAACTATTTTGAGTCATTTCAGACAACTTGAAAAAAAATCTAATCCTTTTAAAACAATTATGATTACATTTGAACAAAAAAAGCTATTTTGAACAAGTTTTCAGTCATTTTGGTAAATATTTGAATCACTATGAAGAAACTTTGCATTATTTTTGAGTCATTTTTGACAATTTAGAGTCATTTTGAACCAATTTTGAGTCTTTTTGGACATTTTTAGGAATTCTGAACCACCATTTTGAAAAAAAGAATCATTTTTGAACAATTTTTAATGAATTTAAACAAATTTTTTAACAAGCTTTCAGTCATTATAGACAACTTTTGATTAAATCTGAATTATTTGTCAGTAATTTAAAACTAACTTTGAAGTTTTCTTTAACAAAGTTTAAGTCATTTCCAATATATTTTTAATAACTTTAAACAAATTGAGTTATTTTGGACAAAACAAGAATAGTACTATGGACAAATTTTGCGTCATTAAGAAAAAAATCTGTCATTTTAAACACATTTTCAGTAATTTTGAACGGAATTAGTCATTTCAAGCAAAGGTTGAGGGATTGTGGACAAAATCAATCATTTAGAACAAAATGAGTCATTCTGGGAAAAATATATTTTAGGGTCATTGTGAACAGATTAAAGGATTAAATAGACATACATGTCCATCCTCTCGACTGTTCATCATCAGTAGATGTTTCTCCAACAACCTGCTCCTCTGTTCACTGTTTCTGAGCCATTTAAAGACAAATAGAAGAAAGTTGTTTTGTTTTTTTAAATAAATTATCAGTATTTGAAGCTCAGATTTTCCTGATGTAACTGGACGTCACACATGATGCGTTTACAGACCGTCGGAAGGCAGTAATCCTGATGATTCTGTGTTTCTCGCCGGTAAACTGTGTCCTTTTGAAGGTTTCTGTGCTTTTGGAGGTTTTCTCGTAAACGTCTCAGCCCCTGAAATAAATCCTTCATGTGTTTGTCCTGCAGCCGGACTCACACCGAATACAGAAATAATGAAGGTTTGCTGGGAGGAAGCTGCAGCCTCACGGACTGACCGGAGCTTTAATGCACCACTGCACACCGAGGACGCCGACGTACAGTCCAGGAAGCCTCAAACATCAGAGCAGCTTTACAGTAAAACCTCAGCAGTAAAAGTTCGTACGGTTAAATTTAAAAGGTCGCAGCAGGAGGAGATCACTGATAAAACATGGCCTGATACATTATGGAAACAGCAGAGCCATAAATAGAGATACAGACCCACTGGAGAGATACGACTACACAGTAAAATATGATAGAATACTGCAGGACGAGGGTTTAAACAGAATAATACCATCAGAGCTGAACCCAGCAGACACTTCACTATCAGTCAGTCTACGCAGGATTTTACCGTCAGGAAACAGTAAACATGTCTTTAAAATTTACTACAGTCACATTTCTAGTCATGATGCTGCCACCTCCGTGCTTAATTATGTTTTAATCAATCAGAGCAAAACAGAGGAAAGTTGTTTTTCAGTGTCATTTTTTATCTCTTAATACACGTAGTCTTTTACCTATTGGCAAACAACTCTAAAAAAATTTTTGGGGTGATTTATATGAACTAAAACACGACGGTAAGAGGTTGCTGAAAAACAAATTCATTGTAAACATACATATTTGTATTGTTGACATTATTAGCAGTTTAGATCTTTAATTTTTGTAAATTTTTACTTTTTTTTTTTTTTTTTTACTGTGATTTGCAAGTTTTATCAGTAATTTTGCTAAACAGAGAAAAGTAAAACAACCAGTTAGAAGAAACGTCATCATCCGAACCCGAAATAATCAACGGGATCTGACTGGACTTTAAAGTTGCATAAAATGTAAAACACTCAAGTACAAGTGGCTTTGATAAGTAGTGGAGTACCATATCTGAGTAAATGTACAAGTCACTACTACAGCTGATGATGAAGACCAAGAACCTGCAGCAGAAAGATCCAGAAATCTGACAGTAAGTACAGCAGCTAAAAGTACCGTATAATAAAGATCAGCAGGAATAAAAATACAAAACACAAACAAATATAGAAAATACACCAACAGCAGGAGAAAACGTACTGGAAGAACACACTGATACGCAACAGACACACACTGATACGCAACAGACACACACAGATCAGATTGAGTCCTGATGCTCACAGGTGTTCAGTTGTACCTGTTGTGCCTTTAGGCCGAGCATCACACACACACACACACACACACACACACACACACACACACACACACACACACACACACACACACACACACACACACTAAATCCCCCACAAGGTCAAGTCTCTGTCGGTGTATTTTCCGGTTAAACGCTGCAGCCGTTAACATTCACGTCATCTCCACCGCGCGCACATCACAACATGGATCCGTTAACGGACGTCCTTACCGTACACGCCCTGGCCGTGCACGCACCGCAGGACGCCGGTAAAGAGCCACAGGAGACCGAAGACTAAACCCATCTTCACATCGTCTCTCCCGCCGGGGATGTGCTCGTCGGTTCGGTTCCCCGCCGCTGCTCCTCCCGCCTCTTCCTCCGTTCCGACCGGCGTCCCTCCGCGCACCGTCCGGCCCGGTCACCGGGTCTCATCCACGGGTCCTGTCCGTGTCCCCGGCGGCAGCAGCAGCAGCAGCCCGCCGCCACCCCCTCACAGCCCGTTCAGATGTGACGGGCAGGTCCGGTGATGCTCATACCGGAGCGACCGTTAACGGAACAGCTGACGAGCGGGACCGGAGCTCAGCGTCTCCTTGGTGGTGACATTGTGGAGAAAAACACGGAATTCAGCAGAAACACCGTCGGTGCTCACAGGTCCCCGCTGCCGGTCCGCGGAGTCCACCGGGCGGCTGGTCCTTCGGTCAGCACCGGAACATCCATCACCGTCCGGAGGAGAAGCGGCGCCGCTCCGCGTCCTGTCCGCGGCTCGTCGCGGCCCTTCAGGCCGGGGAGGAGCTCCGTGGTGCCGCGGTGCTGCCGTGAGCTTCGGCGGAGAAGAAGACGGAGAAGCGGTCAGTCCGGTCGACTTGTCGGTGGATTTACCGGGCGGTGAGAGACGTCACCGCGCGAACGAAGCGATAAAGAAGCGCAGAGCGGCGCGGCATCCGGGACCAGACTTTCAAAATAAAACTCAAAACAAAAACTGTCATCAGAAAACCTTTTAAAGATGTACACTTTTTAAATACAAATACAGATGAAACTATCAGCTGATCGATCAGTCAGCTGACAGGAAACTAGAAACTATTTTTGAAGCTGTTCCCAAGTGATTTTTTGCATAACCCTTTAACGTTCTGCTCAACCAAATGTATAGCACATTTTGACCCACTATATTTTATTGAAAATATGTTTTAGATCATTTCACCTGTTTCAGCCATCTCTGCCACTCGCTTGAGGTACATTATACTAAAACAGAACACTAAATGTCATTTTGTTTTGAAATAACATGCAGAAGAGGTGACTGTGCTCACAGGAAGTTAGCAACAGCAAAATCACTCCTGACATGAGGCCATGAAAAGAAAGACCTAAAAGGGTCAAATAATTTTTGCAAAACATGTTCTACTGATTGGTAGAGGTCGATATTTCCAAAACCGGGGAGTCTGTTCATAAAAAATGAATTGATTGTTATTAGTGCCCCTGGGAAATAAAAAATATAAAGAAATATTTTCTCATTGCTTTTTTCTTGGTGAGGATGTTGAAGGGATAAATAAAGAAACACATCTGAAACACTTGCGAATATTTAATTTTATTCTGATTTACTCAGGTATATTTTAATGAACCTAATGTCAGTTTTATTCATTTTTATGAATGATTATATTCTTCCTGTATTTTCATTTCATTTATGAAAGAAAATATTGTTATTCTACAGTGAAATCTTTTTTTTCCATTTCATTATTTTACTTTTTTTTAGCAAGAGAAGCAGTGTGCTACATTTAAGGTTATTTTAATTAATGTGATTTTGTTGATGTTTTTGCTGCTTGGCTTTTGTTATTATTGTATTTTTGTTTTGTTTTTTTAAAAAAAGCATTTTTGCTGTTCAGCTTCATTGTTATTATTATTATGATGATTATTATTACTAATCATCTTATTTTTTGTGGGGATGAATATAGGTAGCAATTGATGTTTCAAAAACAGAAATAAATGCTCACCGACTTGATATGTCATTTTTAATTGCACCTGTGAGGTTTTAATATTTTTACGTACAGGACTTGGAATTGCATTCAACTTTTTAATTGTGTTACATTTGTTTTTCTGTTGTTTTAGTACATATATATTTTACATCTTTACCTAGTTTTAGATGTTTCCATTCCTTATCGCGCCTCCGAACTGCAGGCTTTTACTGTGACAGGGCTCCGCTCTCTTCCTCTCCAATTTCCGCGAGCTTGACATTCAGGGGACTCTGCCGCCCGCATCCTCGCTGCTCTCGTGACAGTGGTGAAAAATCTGCTCAGGAGATGAGCTGGAGGCAGAAAGGACAGCGCAAGCTCTCAGTGTGCACGTGTTTGGGGTTCTGATGGAGGCAATTAGTACCTGATGACTCACCTGGAGGAGCGAAAAGGGGGCGGAGTCATCACAGGCACCCGGAATGGCAGGAAGGAAGCGGAATCAGTACAGACACCTTGACAGGGAATGAGGTGTGTGCAGTCAACATAGGCACCTGAAGGGTCAACGAGGTCTGTAGGGTCAGCATAGTCATCTGGATCATCAACAAGGTGGGCGGAATCACCAGAGACACCTGGAGGGTCAACGAGTTGGGCGGAGTCAGCATCGACATCTGGAAGGGCAACGGTGTGCCGAGTCAGCATAGTCACCTGGACAGGGAACGAGGTGTTGGGAGTCAGCATAGTCACCTGGACAGGGAACGAGTTGGGTGGACACAGCATAGACATCTGAGGGGGCAATGAGTTGAGTGGATTCAGCATAGACACCTGAACAGGCACTGAGTTGGGCGGACACAACATGGACATCTGGGGGGGCAACGAGGTGGCTGAAGCTGGCATAGACGCCTGGACTGGCACTGAGTTAGGGGGACACATTATTAACATGTGGGAGGGCAACGAGTTGGGCGGACACAGCATAGGTATCTGGGGGGGCAACGAGTTGGGCGGAGTTGGTATAGACATCTGGGGGGGCAAAGAGTTGGGCAGAGTCGGTATAGACATCTGAGAGGGCAACGAGTTGGGCAGAGTCGGTATAGACATCTGAGAGGGCAATGAGGCGGATGGAGTCGGCATAGACACCTGGACAGGCACCGAGTTGGGCGGACACATTATTAACATATGGGAAGGCCACGAGTTGGGCGGATTCAGCATAGACATCTGGACAGGCAATGTGGTGGATGGAGTCGGCATAGACATCTGGACAGGCAATGAGTTGGGTGGACACAGCATAGACATCTGGACGGGCACCGAGTTGGGTGGACAAAGCATAGACATCTGGGAGGACAACGAGGTGGATGGATGTGGCATAGACATCTGGGAGGACAATGAGGTGGATGGACGCAGCATAGACATCTGGGAGGACAACGAGGTGGATGGACGTGGCATAGACATCTGGGAGGACAACGAGGTGGATGGACGTGTCATAGACATCTGGGAGGACAATGAGGTGGATGGACGCGGCATAGACATCTGGGAGGACAACGAGGTGGATGGACCCGGCATAGACATCTGGGAGGACAACGAGGTGGATGGACCCGGCATAGACATCTGGGAGGACAACGAGGTGGATGGACCCGGCATAGACATCTGGGAGGACAACGAGGTGGATGGACCCGGCATAGACATCTGGGAGGACAACGAGGTGGATGGACCCGGCATAGACATCTGGGAGGACAACGAGGTGGATGGACCCGGCATAGACATCTGGGAGGACAACGAGGTGGATGGACCCAGCATAGACATCTGGGAGGACAACGAGGTGGATGGACGCGGCATAGACATCTGGGAGGACAACGAGGTGGATGGACCCGGCATAGACATCTGGGAGGACAACGAGGTGGATGGACGCGGCATAGACATCTGGGAGGACAACGAGGTGGATGGACGCGGCATAGACATCTGGGAGGACAACGAGGTGGATGGACGCGGCATAGACATCTGGGAGGACAACGAGTTGGGCGGAGTCAGCAGACGCACCTGAACAGGCACCACGGGGAGGAGATTCAGCAGAGAGGACCTGTATGGGCACAAAGGTGGGCGGAGTCAGTAGAGACACCTGGAGGGTCAGGGGGAGTTTTATTACTGAAATGTCTGACAGTATTAGAGCAGAGGTGGAAGTTCTCAGATATTGAAGTAAAAATACCAAAGTGCAATAAAATACTACATAAATTCTATAAGGAAGATGCAACAAGTGAACAGAACGATTAAGAGCGACTACAAAACCTCACACATAGATTGGAGAAAAAAAAATTAAGTCTTATGTTTTATCTCAGTAACGTGTGCTATAAATGTTAAAGACAGAACCACCACAAAGAGACACAAAACAACCACAAAGAGACACAATACAACCACAAAGAGACACAAAACAACTACAAAGAGACAAAACTACACAGAAACACAAAACAACCACAAAGACACAAAGCTACCACAAAAACACAAAGCTACCACAAAGAGACATACTACCATCACAGAGACACAAAACAACCACAAAGACACATTAAACTACCACAAACACACATTAACCTACCATAAAGACATATTAAACCACGACAAAGACATACTAATCTACCACAAAGATATACGAAACTACCACAGACACTAAACTACCGCAAAATACACAAAACAACCACAAAGAGACATGAAACTACTACAAAGACAGTAAACTACCACAAAAAGATGCAAACCTACCACAAAGAGACACAAAACAACCACATCAGACACCTAATAACCACAAAGAGATACTAAACTACCACAAAGACACTAAACTACCACAAAAAGACACTAAACCACAGCAATGAGACACAAAACTACCACAAAGAGACACAAAACTACCACAAAGAGACACAAAACTACCACAAAGAGACACTAAACTACCACAAAGAGACACTAAACTACCACAAAGATACAAAGCTACCACAAAGAGACATTAAAGTACCACAAAGAGACACAAAACAACCACCAAGACACACTAATCTACCACAAAGGCACACAAAATCACCACAAAGATAGTCAACTACCACAAAGAGACACAAAACAACCACAAAGAGACACTAAACAACCACAAAGAGACACTAAACAACCACAAAGAGACACAAAACTACCACAAAGAGACACTAAACTACCACAAAGAGACACTAAACTACCACAAAGAGACGCTAAACTAATACAGACACTAAACTACCACAAAGATACAAAGCTACCACAAAGAGACATTAAAGTACCACAAAGAGACACAAAACAACCACCAAGACACACTAATCTACCACAAAGACACACAAAATCACCACAAAGACAGTCAACTACCACAAAGAGACACAAAACAACCACAAAGAGACACTAAACAACCACAAAGAGACACTGTTCAGAGCACCACCTCTCCCTGACCAGAAATTGTTTGTGTACAAAGTTGAACATAAATTTCACCGTTTTGTTTTTCTGTTTATATAATTTCAAGATTCCAGCAGCTGCAGATGGAACCTGAGGCTCCTTAGAGTTCATTTAAGTGTTTGATTAAAACATTTCACACAACAAAAAGACATTAACTAATAAAATCATCACCTGTCAGTCTCTTCTTCATCCATGTTGCTCTGCTGCTCAAAGAGGAGGCGCCTCAAAACAAGGCCTTTTATTGGAGGACAAGGAGGCGAGGTCTCAAATCTGATTGGATGATGGACGTGGGATGAAATTCAAAGTAGTGAAGGTGAATGCAGTTGGAATAGTTGGAAGAATCTGTCAGGTCTGACCTGATTGGACGGTTTGAACTGGGAAGGCTGCCATATATGGACGTACAGGAAGATACATTCAGCATGGTGAAACATCTTCAGCAGCTCACAGGGTTTAAATGGAGCAATCTTTTCCCACGTTTCCTGTTTTGTGTGAAGTCTTTATCGACATTGTGTCTCTTTGTGGTGGTTTTGTGTCTTTTTGTGTTTCTTTTCGGTTATTTTACATCTGTTTGTTGTGGGTTTGTGTGTCATTGTGGTGTGTGTCTCTTTGTAGTTGATCTACAACTCGTTTTTATTGTTTTGAATCTAATTTGTGGTCATTTTGTGTCTGTTTGTGGTTGTTTTGTGTCTCTTTGTGGTTGTTTTGTGTCTCTTTGTGATAGTTTTGTGTCTCTTTGTGGTTGTTTTGTGTCTTTTTTGGTAGTTTTGTGTCTTTGTGTGGTTGTTTTCTGTCTCTTTGTTGGTTTCGTGTCTCTTTATGGTTGTTTTGTGTCTTTTTTGGTAGTTTTGTGTCTTTGTGTGGTCGTTTTGTGTCTCTTTGTGGTTGTTTTGCATGTTTTTGTGGTTGTTTTGTGTCTCTGTGGTTGTTTTGCATCTTTTGTGGTTGCTTTTTGTCTCATTGCATTGCTTTGTATCTTTTTATGGTCCCTTTCCATTTTTTCATGGTTGTTTTACATCCGTTTGTGGTTGTTTTGTATCTTTTTATAGTCATTTTGTGTGTTATTGTGGTTGTTTTGTATTTTTTTGTAGTCGTTTTGTAGATGCTCTTATGTTTCTTATAGTGGCTGAAATTTCTCTCAGAGCTTCATCTCCAGAACCGACATCAGCGGCTCAGTAATCTTAGCTTCCTCCTGTAAATCATCTGATCGTCTCTTCAGAGTCCATCAGCAGCTCGTATCCTCCCTCATGCAGCCGACCACACATTATTGTGTTACGGCTGCAGGTTAAGAGCTTCTGCACAGACACACAACCTCGTCCATTAACAAGCTCCCCGGAGGTTCAGGGATTGTTCGATCGCAGCTCCAGTCGGTCTGCAGGATCCTCTGATCTTCTGTCCCTGCAGACTGAAACCACACAGCTGAAACCGGATCACAGTAAACAAGCTTCAGTCTGAGACGGAAAGATGAATTATTTCTTCTAATCTGAGTTCTATCAACGTTTCTGCTGCATGAAAACCTCATTTTATAGGTTTGTGTGTTTAGGTTAGATGTGTTCAGGTTTAGTTTAATTCAGAATATTTCGTCACATCAGTCTTCTTACCCACATTCATCAGAATTATAATAATAATCATAATAGTAATATATTTTATATTATTATTATTATTGCTATTGTTATTGTTAATAATTCTATTGACATTAATAATAATAACAATAATAATAATAATAATAATAATAATAATAATAATAATAATAATAATAATAATAATAATAATAATAAATGTTTGAGGACATTTTTTAAAATTATTTGTGAATATTATTAGTTTTCCAGACATTTTAATGCGTACTGTTATAGATTCATTGTTATATTGTTATTTTTAATTATTGTTTTGGACATTTTCAGAACGTCTTTGTCTTTTTCTGCATTTTTCTGCAGCAGTTTACTGTTGGAGCTGCTTTATTCTATTTTATATCCAATTTTATATGCTTTTTAAATTATTTATGTCACATCTATTTCAATATTTTATCAATATACAAGACAATATCAATATACAAAAATACAATATTTTTAACGTTTCTACAATTCAGAGACATTTTACTGATATTTATTGCATATTTTGTCCTCGTGTTTTTTCTTATTATTATTTTTGGAACATTTTTCTTTATTAGTGGAGCTTTAACTGTTGGTTTGGACATTTTCGGACATTTATTTTATCCAGTTTATATTGAGGAACAGCAGATAAATCTGAGGCTCCAACAGGATTAATGGAAGAGAAACTAAGTTCTGATGCAGAGATGTGTTCTTGGTGTTTCTCTGATGTCTGGTTTCTGCTGAGTTGCTGGATTATTGGAGCGTTTCGGACTAAAAGCAGGTTTCAGGTTGAATCTGCAGCTTTAATCTGCAGCTCTGATGGATGAATCCTCTCAGCTCTGATCTGGAGAATCCTCCGGATCACTGGAGACGAAGCTGCTTCCAGCCGACGATATTTACATGCAGCCGGATCCCCAGAGAGACGCCAAGACAAATGAGAGCAGGAATTAAACCCAGACGGCGGCGTCTTCTCTGATAAATTTATTGATTCAAGTTTGGAGCCGGAAGCTGGTTGAGTCCCAGAAGAAGCAGGAAACACGACGAAGAGGAGCTGCTCAGTAGTCTGATGGAAACATCTGGATTAAAACCAGAAACCAGAAGATGTCCTCAAACATCTGGATTAAAACCAGAAACTAGAAGATGTCCTCAAACATCTGGATTAAAACCAGAAACTAGAAGATGTCCTCAAACATCTGGATTAAAACCAGAAACTAGAAGATGTCATCAAAACATCTGGATTAAAACCAGAAACTAGAAGATGTCCTCAAACATCTGGATTAAAACCAGAAACTAGAAGATGTCATCAAAACATCTGGATTAAAACCAGAAACTAGAAGATGTCCTCAAACATCTGGATTAAAACCAGAAACTAGAAGATGTCCTCAAACATCTGGATTAAAACCAGAAACTAGAAGATGTCCTCAAACATCTGGATTAAAACCAGAAACTAGAAGATGTCCTCAAACATCTGGATTAAAACCAGAAACTAGAAGATGTCATCAAAACATCTGGATTAAAACCAGAAACTAGAAGATGTCCTCAAACATCTGGATTAAAACCAGAAACTAGAAGATGTCCTCAAACATCTGGATTAAAACCAGAAAACAAACCAGGTAAGAGGCACAGACAGTTCAGCTGAGCAGCACTAACTGTAGGTCGAGGGACAGTCTGGCGTCAAACGACGAGTGGCGACGGTTCTCAAAGCTGAGCTGGAATCAAGCTGCTGGCTCCCACCTGTACACAACCTGCTGATTACCAACATGACACACCTGTACACAACCTGCTGATTACCAACATGACACCTGCACACAACCTGCTGATTACCAACATGACACACCTGTACACAACCTGCTGATTACCAACATGACACCTGTACACAACCTGCTGATTACCAACATGACACACCTGTACACAACCTGCTGATTACCTGTATGACACACCTGTACACAACCTGCTGATTACCAACATGCTTCACCTGCCCCCAGACCAGAGCTGCAAACACCTGGAGGAGAGAGAGAAAGCAGGACCACAGTCCACAGCATTAAGCTGGGGCTAGGACACTTCTGTTGCTTTGTGTGTCTCTGTGTGTGTTGTTGTGTATCTTTGTGTGGCTGTAAGAGCCCTAAACAACATTGGTCCGTAATATGTGCAATATATGCAACTGCCACTATCTCATGCAATATTCAATATTCATCCTGGATATACGAACTGCACTTTCTCTCTTAATTTAAATCCATCTTGTCATTTTGTGTTTTTGTTTTTATTATTGCAAAGCTTTTCTATATATTTTGTATTTTGCACTGTATGGCCTGCACCTTACCTTTCGTTGCACTTGTTGCAATGACAATAAAGTGAATCTGAATCTGTGTGTTTCTGTGTGTTGTTGTGTATCTTTTGCGTCCACATTCTTCCATCTCAGGCTTTTAAAGGTCACTGTGTTAGCTTAGCTTAGCATAATGACTGTGAGTGAATGGAAACTGCTAGCGTGTCTCTGCTGTTTTATTGATGAGGGCAGATTTCTGCAGCGTTAATAAAAGGTCCAGATGTTGACTTTAGAGAAGAAGACTGGAGAACTAAACCTGGATGCTGTTCTAAATAGAATCATGTGTTTATTGTCATTGATCTCCTCTAATCTTCATGTTTCAGTTCAGATTTTAAAGATCCTGGAAATCAAACTGAAAACAAAACGACTCAGAAAATAATCACTGATGAATAATCTGCTGCTCCTTTATTTATTCACACTTCTTTCTGGTTTTACATGTTGTTGTGGTTGTTTCTTTAGAGGTTCCTCCTCCTCCTCCTCCTCCTTCTTCTTCTTCTGTGGTGTCTTCCTCCTCCTCCTCCTGTCTGTGATCACCTGGCTGTGTCCTGAATGGGAAGTGGGAGGAGTCTGATCACCTGTCCTCTACCTGGAGACGCTTCTTTTATTCATGAGGACATAAACTCCACAATAAAACATCTTTTATTCATTGCCTCCCTGAGGGGACACAAAGACGAAGAGGAGGAGGAGGAGGAGGAGGAGGAGGAGGACAGTGCTGTTGGGATGTGGTTGCCATGACGACGGGCTTCAGTAATCAGGTGAGGGAATTAAGAGCCGGAGCTTAATTAAAAGAGACGGACGGGAGGAGACTCCAGAGATCAGTGGTCACATTCACAGATAGAACCAAGGAGAGACAGAGGACGGAACTGTTCAGACACACAAACAGCAACAACACAAACAACAACATAAACAAAGAGAAGGTAAACAGGAAGTTCAGCTGTTTCTAAAACATCAAACTGGTTTATAGCTGACAAACTTTTAGTAGTTTGGACTGAAACAGCTTCTGTCTCTTTGTGGCTGTTTTGTGTCTCTTTGTGGTTGTTTTGTGCATTTCTGTGGTTGTTTTGTGTCTTTTTGTGGTTGTATTGTGTATTTTTGTGGTTGTTTTGTGTCTTTGTGGGGTTTTTTTGACTCCTCAAGATTGTTTTGTCGTGTTTTTGTTTGTTGTTTGGTCGTTCTGTGTAACTTTACAGCTTTTTGTGTCTCTTAGTGATGGTTTTGTGTCTTTTGTGGTTAGTTTGTGTCACCCAGAACATGTCTGAGGAAGCGGTTTAGTTGTGGATCGATGTAATTTTCAGAATCCAGCATCTGATCCACAACCAGGATCTCAGTGATCACTGAAGTCCAGCAGAACTTCATCACCTCCAGAACCTCCAGATTCCTGAAAGGAGCATCACGTCTGGTTCTGGTCAGTTTGGAATCAAACTCTGGTCCTCAGCAGGTGAGATGGTCATAATAAATGTTCATCATCAGCTGGATCCACCGCTTTCAACACCCTAAAATCTATGAAACATCAGAAAAATGTACCTTCAGCGCTTTCAGTCTGTTTTCTGAGCTTCTTCTGCCTCCTGCAGGAAAAACTGTGAACTACAATAAATCTGAGCGCTGCAGGATTCAAAGATCATCCAGGTAACTTCAGGTGGAACTCTGAGTTTTAGAATGACAGCAGGACCAGAATCTCCTCAGAACATCTGGTTCTTCATCTCCAGTAACTTTATCAATGATCAGAGTTCTACCTTCATTCCAGGTCCTTAAAGTCCATAGAGGTGGGTCCAGATTTATCACTATTAAACCTCAGAACTTCATCAGTCCAGCAGATAAACACCTCAGTTTAGAGATTCAGGGAGACGAGGACAAAACAGCGAATACAGATGGAAATTCAAGGGTTTAAGTGAAGTTCAACTAGTCAAAAATAACTGAAAACCTGTTCAAAATGAGTGAAATTTGACCAAAAATCCGAAATGACAGTTTGTTCAGAATTATTAAAATTGTCCACAACTCAAAAATCATTCAGAATTATTCACAAATGGTGTAAAATGACTTGAAACTGTCCAAAATGACCTAACATTGGACCAGAATGAGTGAAATTTGACCAAAATGACTAAATGTTCTGAAATGAATCATAGTTTGTCCAAAATGACTCCAAATTTGTACAAAAATGAGTTAAAATACATCTGAGTTGTAGTAAAAACTGACACCAGATCAGTTTTTACATCCATCCAGGTGTCACAGTCGGAACACTGATTGAAATTCGACCAATTCTGGACACTTTTTGAGTCATTCTGGGCAAACACTAAGTCAATTTGAAGTTTTTGTGATTTTTTGGACAAGGGTTAGGGTTATTTTGTGTGACTTTGGACAACTTTTTGGACATTTGGAGCAAATTTTAAAGTAATTCTCAAAAGTTTTAGATTAATTTTATCTAGAAAACTCTAAAAGATGACTTCTGGGTAAACTTGGATTAATTTTGGACACATTTGCATTAATTATTGTGACATTTTAAATAATTTTATAAGTAATTTTCGACAGTTTTTGAGTCGCTAAACAAATTTGAAGTAATTTTGGACAATTTAATGATATTTTAAACAATATGGAGTAATTTTTGACAGTGTTCAAGCGTTTTTGAATGAATTTCAGTAATTTTGGACAGTTTTTTGTGTGATTTTGGACAACTTTTTATATTTATATACTATACAAATGTAATTTTTCTATTTCCTGTTTACTTGGAGACCGAATCTTTTAACCTGCAGAACTTTTAAATCGACTCCAGTTTTCAGACTCTCATGAAAAGACGACGTCACACTTTAACGCTGATTTGTTTTTATTTTTCTTGTGTTTTCGTTGAAGTGCGTCGACACATGATCAGATTTAAATTCACCACAAACAGACATGTGAAGGACAAAAACACCAACAAACATTTATCAGCCAGAAAAACTGATTAAAGCTCCGTTCAGATGCGATTCATTCCCTCCTACTCAGTGATTACAGTTTGTTCTGCTGAAATTTAACATGAAGTCACATTAAAAGCAGCAGAGTTCTTCATTATCAGCTCGTTTTCAGTGGAACATGGAGGTAAAAACAACTAGAACTGGATCACTGAAGAAAACATAAAAACAGACGGATTCTAAATGGAGCTCTGTTTTTCTCTAAACTTCTAAGTAGATTTCTGGACTTTTATTTAAATGGGCATCGCAGATATTGATTTCCTCATGAAGATTAAGCAACACTGAATTTAAAAACATCTAATTAATGTCAGTGATTTTAGATGTGACTAAGTTGTGACTCCTGCAGTTGGTTCATCTTTTAAACATGCAGAACTACATTTAAAAACTGACAGATTCTCAAGGCAGCTCTGAACTCTGGTTTCTAAGTTGATTTCTGAAAGTTTATTCAAATGGACATCACAGATAATAATATGTTTTAGAAGTTTAAGTCACACTGAATCTAAAAATGTCTTTTAATGTCTGT
Source organism: Amphiprion clarkii (assembly GCA_027123335.1). Taxonomy (NCBI): domain Eukaryota; kingdom Metazoa; phylum Chordata; class Actinopteri; family Pomacentridae; genus Amphiprion; species Amphiprion clarkii. The sequence goes on along the minus strand of CM049584.1, from coordinate 31,367,149 downwards.
GGGTTTAGATTTAACTGAGTTATGACTCTCAGAATACAGAAGAATCCTAAAGTCAGACAGAATCTAAATGGAGTTCTGAACTGTTTTCTATCCGAAATGTTTTTCTGGAGGTTTAATAATAATTTATTAATAAACTTTGATTCTGTTTAATTGATTAAATAAGTTTTTACCACCCGCCCACTGATTTAAATCTCCTCTCTGGTGTTTTTCTGTCTGAACGAGGCTCTAATCTGCTTTTCCAGCTGCTCTATCCGCTGTAGGGAAAGCTGAGGATGGCGGCCTGTCGAGGGCCGAGCCGTAGATCCTGGAGGTCCACCCTGGCGTCGGTCGGCAGGAAGCTGCTGTTGGTTGCCAGGACGACGTCGGCCCGGCGAGGCAGCGAGGCGCCGCTCAGCTGCAGCGACGCCGACTCGTCCGGGGAGAAGTTGAAGGCGACCAGGAAGCGTTTGCTCTGATCCCAGATCCTCAGGTAGACGAGAGACGACGACGAGTTGGAGAGCAGCAGGAAGTCACCGAACTGCAGAGAACGCTCCTTAGAACGCAGCTCAGACACGCTGCGGAAAAAGCTGCGACAGGACAGACGCTCAGCACGCTCCTCCTGCAACGGAGAGTACACGGTCAGCACACAGTACTAATAGTACTACTAATACTACTACTGTAACTAGAACTAATACTGCAGATAAAACTACGACAGGACAGACGCTCAGCACGCTCCTCCTGCAATACAGAGGAGATAGTACACACAGTACTAAAAGTAGTACTACTCCACTCTGTGTGCGATTAATACTGTCTACAGTGACTTTATGTGAATATTTCCACTCTGTGTGCGATTGATACTGTCTACAGTGACGTTATGTTGAATATTTCCACTCTGTGTGCAATTAGTGCTGTCTGCAGTGACTTTATGTGAATATTTGAGGTTTTTCTGTGTTTAAATAAAGTTTTCTTGTGTTTTTTTTACCTGCAGCGTCCCGTTGAGCTCCTCCTTGTCAGAGTCCCAGAGCATCCTGGGAAACTTGGTGCCCTTCAGGATCAATCAGGAGATGATAATCAGTAATCAATAATCATTAATCAATCATTAATCCTATCAGACCCTCAGCGGATCGGTCCCGTCCTCACCTCGTCCATCAGTCCGATCTCGTCTCCGTAGTTGAACACCGGCGTCCCCGGCAGCGTGAGCAGCAGCAGCTGGTGGACCCGGACCAGGTCTGGACCCCCCAGAGAGGCCATGTGGCCCTCGGTCCGGCCCCCCAGGCTCCAGGACAGCCTCTGCTGGCTGTGCTCCGAGTACAGACGCTGCACCGACTGAGCGCGCTCAGTGGCGTCCACCGAGGAGCTGAGGACTCCGGACACGAGGAGGTCGACGCCGGAGGACGAGAGGAGAGAAGAAACGTCTTCAGGAGACGAGAGATCAGAGACGCCCAGCAGCAGCCTGAAGAAACAGAAAAAAATTAAAATTAGAAAATAAAAACAGAAAAAAGATCAGAGACGCACAGCAGCAGCCTGAAGAAACAGAAAAAAAATAAAATTAGAAAATAAAAACATTAAAAAGAGATCAGAGACGCACAGCAGCAGCCTGAAGAAACAGAAAAAAATTAAAATTAGAAAATAAAAACAGAAAAAAGATCAGACACGCCCAGCAGCAGCCTGAAGAAACAGAAAAAAATATACTTTTCCTGAATGAAACTAAACCCTGATCATGGGGGAGAAACACAGAGAAAAAAACCCCTTAAAATTAGAAAAAAAAACACGGAAAATTAGAAAATAAAAAACAGAAAAACTAGAAAATTTGAAAATAACACTATAAAATTAGAAAATAAAAATTAGAAAATAAAAACAGATAAAAACTGGAAAATTAGGAAAAAAATGAAAAATTAGAAATGAAAACTGAAAAAAATTGGAAAATTTGACATTAAAAACAGAAAAACTGGAAAATTATACTTCTACTGGATGAAAAACAAATATAAATCAATTAATTATTTTAAAAATAAAATAATAATGATAATAATTAGTAGTAGTAGTAGCAGTATTAGTAAAATGTGAATAATAATAATAATAATAATTATTATTATTATTATTATAAAAACATAAATAATAATGACAAGAATAATAAAGTATATTTCTATAATGAGTTACTAAATGCTTCACAGAACAATAAATAGTAAATTAACTAGAAATCAGTAAAACAGCTGAAACTGACCAATAATTAGAAGTAAAGTTTCTAAACTCCTGGTCTGTCTGAGTTTGAATTCAACATAAACCGTCTCTGTCTGTGTTCTAAAGATGTTCTCCTCCTCCCACCTGTTCTCCGGATGCTCCTCGGTTCCGTTCTGGACGATGGCCCGGATGTCGGTCCACAGAGACGGAACCACGGAGGAAACCCTCTGGACTCCAGACAGCTGGACGCCGTCGATGCCTTGGTTCATCCAGAACACCAGAGCAGACTGGGGACAGGAAGAAATCAGGTTTTATACGTTTAGATCATCTATGATAGGATCTGTTCTACACGGTGAACCTTCACTGATGTTCTGAGGCAAAGCCAACATCTGTCTCACAACAAACATTTAAAGATAAACAAGTAAATATACCTTTTCTGTTTTAATTACAGCTGAGAGACGTTAAAAGCTGTTTCACTACTAAGACATCGCTTTTTGTCCTGAATTCATACAAATAATATATTTAATTAAACAAGAAAACATGTATTTAACGTCCAATTAAATAAAGTAAATAATAGGTAAATAAGGAATCCTACAGAAACCCACCATTCAGTTTTTATTAATTATTGTCGTAGATTCTGAGTTTTTCTCTTTGCTCTGATATTAAATAATTTTATTTTGTCAGGAATAAAACATCCTTAAACATCAACGTCCTGTTTTCAGTTGGAATGAAACACTTAAAAAAGTAAGTTTTTCGATGTATTATTTATTTATTTGGGTGAAAATATGAGATTTCAAATACAGATTTTATTATTTTCTGCTTTAAATTCAGAATGAAAACTTATTTGTGTTTCTTCATATTAATGTGTTGGAGGTAAAACAGTTTTAGTTGTACATAAATATTATTTTTTAGGATATTTTCTTATTTATTTGTGTAAAAATACAACATTAGATGCATGTTTTATTATATTATTGAGCATATTATTTCCCTATATTCGGATTTTTTCTTGTTTTGACATGAAAGGTTTTAAATATCATTTCCAGCTGAAAGAAAAACAGATTTTCTTATTTGTCTTTTGAAAAGTACAAGACATTAAATGCATCATTTAATAATAAGTAACTTTTCTGCGTTTCTCTGATGTTAAATCATGTTAATCAGGAGACAGAAAAGTAGTTTTAAATTCTCTCAGCTGTAGTAAAACAATAAAACGGTTCCAAAAACCCAACAGCCGCTCATATAAACGTCTCATTTCACATGTTTGTGCATTTTAAAGCTGTTATTAATGATCCTGAGAGCTGCTTTTCAAAGACCCACTTCAGTTTAGTTCTTGTTTTAACTGAAAACTGCAGAAACTTTGATCCAACATGTAGAATAAACGGATGGATTCTTAACTGTGTTTGGTATAAACGGTGAAGTTTGGTCTTTTCTCTGATTTTCCTGCTTTTTACCTTCAGCCTTTCAGCCACGTTGGTCACACTGACGCTGGAGAACCACGGTCCAGACGTTCCCCGGTAGTTAGGAGTCAGATCCAGAACCACGGCCATACCTGCACAGGTGACGACGACAACAACAACAACAACAACAACGTCTTTAATTCAGGAGCTTTTCAGAGACTTTATCTGATATTTTCCACTCAGTGACGCTTCTTCTTCTCCTTCTTCTTCTACGTTTATAGTTAAATATTAAACCTAATTTTGGATGTTAATCTAATTTAAATGTCAAAAACAGAATTTAATACATTTTTCCACACATTTCCATCCATTTCACAGCTGAAATGTCCTGTTTTCAGATGTAACCTACCGAATAATGATCCAGACCAGACTAGGAAAAAACTAAAAACTTAAAGCTCCTTAAAATAAAACAAATCCAAAAATTCGGCCTGATAAACTGTGATGAATTTTTTTTTTTTTTTGGTGCCACCAGCAGGTTTTATGGTTCAGACCGTTCAAGGATTTTCTTTTTTTTTTCTTTTTTAAACCAAATTTAGATCCAGAAAACAGACAAAGAGGAAGAAATCAGGAGATGAATGAGAACCTAATGATATGTGAATAAAATCATATCTGTAATGTGATATTTTCAAATAAAAATGACACAAATATCAACGATCTGAACAGAAAATCAACTGCTCTGATTTTTTACAGAATAAACGACCATTTACATACAAAATGAAGGAGAAAGTTGTTTTAAAAGCTGAATCTCTGGATTTTTAAATGTTATTTCTTTTGATTTCTTTAATTGTTTTCCTAAAAAAGTTCAATTTAACATCACTAACTTTGGACATTTGATCCAAACCCTCATGAAGTCAATAATTAAACAGTGAAACAGATTATTTTTCTCACCTTTCTTGTGAGCTGCTCGGAGCAAACTTTGAAATTGTTCCAAGTTTCCGGCGTTGGCTGAGATTTCCTCGAACCTCAGAGCGACGGCGTCGTCTGGAGGAGCGACGTGGATCGGACCCACGATCAAACCTTTAACCTTCAGCTCGGACAGACGGCCGAGCTTCTGCTCCACGCCTCACACACACACAAAGATTAGCATTATTTACATTTATGAAGATTTTGATCAATAATTTAAATATTGAGTTTTGGTTCTTTATAGTTTCTAGTTTTTAATTAATTTTTTTAGATTTTTATTGAATTAATTACAGATTTTTGTTTTATTTTTATTACTTTCTCTTTTACAATGAGTTTATATATTTTGATTTTTACATATCGTAAATATGAAGTGTGTTTAATGTGTTTCTTCTTTATATTTTGGTTATTTTTCTATCCATTGATATTCTTGATATTTTTTTTATAAATTAGTCCTATTAAAATATGAGCTGTATGTTATTTTAAAATATTTTTATATTTGTATTTATTCAATTTTTTCACTTGATTTACATTGTTATTTTATTTTCAGATCTTTACACTGTTTCATATATATTTTTATGTTTTATTACAGTACTTTTGAATTAATTACAGATTTTTGTTTGTTTTACTAATTTATATTTAACAATGTGTTGTATATTTCCATCTTACATATCTTAAAAATTTACTATTTTTTGACTTTTTGATATTTTTTTTTAATTTTGTATTATTTTTCTATCCAATACTTTTCTTGATATTTTTATTCTTTAATCCTACTAAAATATGAGCTGTATGGTATTTTGTGTGTGTGTGTGTGTGTGTATATACATTTTTTATGTTTTAAAATATTTTAATATTTCTCAAAATATTTTTTCATCTTTTATTTAAAATTATTTTAAATTTATTAATATATAAATTATTATTAATGTTTATTCTGTAATATTAAATTTTTTTAGATTGCATTAACTTTTTGAATTTAAATTATATATACATAAAATATTTTTTACCTTTAAGTAAATATTACAATATTTAGTTTATTTATTGTTTATGTTTCTTTATTCTTGTTTGTTATTTAAGTTTTTTAAATTTAATTACATTTTGCAAAAAAAATTTAATAGTGTTTTAAAATTTCTATATTTTATGTTTTTAAATGTTATGTTGAAAATATTTTGATATATTTCTTGTTTTTATTTAGTTCTCTATTAACTATTATTAATTTTCTGTTAATGTTGATTACTTTTGCAGTTACATTTTAAGTTTATATATTTTGTTCTTTTTAAATTTGGTTTCAATTTCTTTTTTACATTTTTTTACTTGTTTTATATATATATATATATATATATATATATATTTATTTAATACTTTATTTAAGGTTTTTAACTTTACAAAACATGCCACAACAGCGCAACCATTGAACATAAAAGAAAAGAGGAAGAAAAGGAAAAACAAACCAAAAACAAAACAAAAACAAAAGGGGGAGGCTGCCAGACAGTTATACAATTACATAAATAGACTTACAGAGAAAACATAGCTGCAATAATTAAAGTAAAGCGAGTACCATGTGAAAAGTTCAGTCAGGCATCACAGCTGACACCTGGCCAGTGTCCCCAAGTTCTGTCCAATCTGTTCTGTTTGGTGGGTTTGTGCAGATGCAGTCTTTCCATGTGAATAACTGGTAACATCTCGCTGAGCCAGTGAGCAAAGGTTGGTGGAGTGATAGACTTCCATGCTAGAATAAGTTTTTTAGCCACCACCATCCCTAGGTTCAGGGCGACCTGCGTATCGTGTGGAAGATCAGAAGTTCCGGCAGAGCATCCAAGGATAGCCAGGTCATGGTTAGGCTGAATGATACTGGAGGAAGCTTTAGACAACTGTTCAAATATAACCGACCAAAAGCTGTGCAACTTAGGGCAGAACCAGAAAAGATGCGCTAGTGAACCCTCAGCAATACGACACTGATCACATACAGGAGATACCGATGGAAAAATGCAAGTAAAAAATGAAAGTTAAAGTCTGCTCAGAACACGCTTTGACTCTCTTCATCTGTGTTTAGAAAAGTGAGCTTTCAGAGTTTTTGATTTACAGAAGTCTTAGCCTCATCCGGATGGTTGAATGTTTTTACTTGCCCTTGGTAATGGATGTGAAGTCTGGCCGGGAAGCGCAGCGACTGACGGATCTCCCGCTCTGTCAGCAGCTCCATCACCTCCAGTGTAGTCTGGAAGATCAGGAGTAGGTTACCTTCATATTCCATTGAGCTCTGTCTCCCGAGCCGCAGAATCTTTTCCTTCTCCTGCGCTAGATGCAGCCGTGCGATGATCATGCGGGGTCTGGATCCTTCTGGTTTGGGCTGTTGGATGCGGTGCGCTCCGTCAGTAACGACCGGCTTGGTGAAGCTGTCGTCCCCCAGCAACTTCGGGATCAGGTTGGACACAAACTCGGTCGGCCTCCCTTTCTCCTCACCCTCCGGGATGCCAACGATTCTTATGTTGTTGCGCCTGAATCTCCCTTCAAGATCCGAAAGCCTGGCCCGCAGCATTTTATTCTCTTTCTGCAGTTCAGTGACTGAAGTTTCCACCGCGTGGTCTGCAGCCGGACTCTCTGGTAGTCAGTCTCTCGGTTAGCTCCCGCTGGGTGGACAAAATGTTCTGGAAACTCTGCTCTAACTTATCAAACCGCTCGTTAAAGGACTGCAGAAGCCTGTTTGACATCTTCCTGCTCTACTGGTGACTTGTCTGTGATTTCTTGCTAGCTTGAGCGCAGCTAGCATTAGCTGCTGTGTCGGTTAGCACGCGGCCAGCGCCTTTTCCACCTCGTGCAGTTCTAACAGACATTTCTAAGTTCTACTTCCGGGTGGTGTAGAAAAAAACCCAAAGCACGACGGAAAGAGCAAGTCAGGTGTACAAAAAAGCTGTTTTGAATAGTAAGAGATGCTGTGGCGTGAGGAGCTCTAGAAAAACACGTCGACACTGCTGTCAGCTCACTAGCGCCCCCTACTTGTTATATTTTTAATTCTTTTTTTTTTTTTTTAAAGAAACTACATTTTGTTATTTTGTTTTTTTATTTTGAAAGGACAGATCAAAGTTTCACTTCTGCTCAACTTCAGACACACAATCAGCAGAAAGAACTTCAGTCTGAACGTCAGCGACTTTAAAAAACACTCCTGATGTAGTTTCACGGCAGAGACACAAAAGAGGAGAGTTTGAAAAAGAAACGAGGAAGATTTTCTGTCTGTTTCTGGTCATTTTTAGTCCGTTTTTGGTTATTTTTGGTCTCTTTGTGGTAGTTTTGTGTGTATTTCTGGTCATATTTAATCTGTTTGTGATTGTTTTGTGTCTTTATTATCTATTTTTCTGTCTCTTTGTGGACATTTTTTATCTATTTGAGGTTATTTCATATTTCTTTGTGTTGTTTTTTTTGTTTGTTTGTGGTTGTTTGGTGTTGTTATTTTCTATTTTTCTGTCTCTTTGTGGTGTTTTTTGTCTCTTTTAACTCGTCTTTTTGTCCTCTGCTGTCGTCTGCTGCTCACCCTTGAGGTTCTGGGCGTCGCTGAAGGCCCGGACGTCTCCGATCCGGTACAGGGGTCCCTGGTTCCACCAGTGGGTGTGGGGCAGGTCTCTGCAGCGGGGGGCCTG